>OX276463.1:25625155-25744273 GCA_946251905.1 Cryptocephalus moraei | reverse complement strand
TGCTAAGACACTAAATGGTGCTTAAAGCGCAATAATAATGTAAGTGTATTCACGGTGTTACTTCCAACAATGTAAATAACAAGATATAATAAAACTAATTTACATAAAACTCCTTAAATGACATCCTATAATAAATACAATAATACGAAATTTATACAATAATGTTAAGCACACTAAAAGCAATAAACATATAAGAAAAGAAATAGAAATCTACACAAATAATATTTAAACTAACAAATATGATACAATATTATAAGAAGTGAATTCTTGCGAATCGCAACACTCCCTGTTGGTTGTTTTGATGCGTTTGAGAATATATGGGTGTGGTGGGGTAGTTATTGCTAAAATAATTTGAAAATTTGATGGTTTCGTTAATTTGTAATTTGTTGTAATCTGGAATTATGCAAAGTATCTTTCTCAGGGAACATTGTGAATCAAAATAAAAAAACAAGCATGATAGGTAGCGGTATACAATCAGGATATAGATTGATGAATTTAAGGTAGGTTTCTTAGATTAAGGAAAGTTTGGCAGCGGGCTCCCCCCCCAGGTTCCGAACGACTCTTATCTGCAATGGCTAATTGAGATAGTGTGGATGAACCAATGTATGCGGATTTAGTAATAAATTTAGAAGTAAGGAGTCTCCGTCTGGTTAGTAGGTCGGGGATTCCCCCTAGCGCTTGCAAAGAATTTATAGGGGTCGAGTTCATACAACCGGTTATCAATCTAAGCGCTTTATTTTGTATTGTTTCTAGCTTCCTAAAAAGTGCTATGTTGTGCACATCGAAAACGGGACTTCCGTAGTCTAAATGCGATCGAATGATACCTTCATATAGTGTGGATAGCGTCTGAGGGTCTGCCCCCCAGGATGAACCCACCACAGCCCTTAATACGTTTAATCTTTTTAGACATTTCTGTTCGATATAATTAAAATGTGAATTCCATTTGAGGTTAAAGGAGAACTTGATCCCCAGATATTGATATTCCTCGGTTTGCACTAAGCTTCGGTTGTTTAGGATTAGTGACGGATAGGGGTTTCTATTTCTACCTTTTCTGAACAGTATGTATTTAGACTTGTCAATCGAGATTTTAAAATTCAAATCCTCTACATTCCTATGGAAATCAACCAAAAACATGTTCATCTGCGAGAACATGTCTTTAATACATGTACCTTGTATATAAAGTGTTAGGTCATCCGCATATTGTATTAACTTTACGTTACTATTCTGAAAAGTATGTAGAGAGGCCGTATAGATGTTGAAAAGTAAGGGGCTTAGGGGGGAGCCTTGGGGTAGCCCCCTCAAAGAGTTAACTGGTCCCACGAGAGACACTGACGATGAACTTTTGATGAATAGTTTTTTTTCCAGAAATGATTACAGATGGTGTTTACGAGTTCTGGAGGGATTCCTAATTCTAGTAGTTTATTTAGCAATATTTCAATTCTTACCTGGTCATATGCCGCTTTTAGGTCAATAAATACCACTAAGGTATAAATATTTTGACGAAAACCTACTTTAATGATATGATATAGGTATGCTAGTGCATCCATACAGCTTTTCCCTCGCCTGAAGCCTATTTGCAGTTGTGGCAAAAGCTTCCTGTTTTCTACGAACCATTCCAGCCTGAGTTTTATTAAGGATTGACAGATTTTTGATAGACAAGACGTGAGTGCGATTGGTCTGTAATTGCTGTACACCATGGAATCTTTGAATGGTTTTAATAAAGGGTGAATAATAATCGCTTTCCAACTTGGCGATATTTATAAGAGTTTATGAAGAAATTGCTAAGTTTAATAACAGATAAATTAAAAATCTGTCTGAAAAGCGATAAATTCTCCCGACGGTGAATTATGTACACGTTGAATTGTTGTCGCGGTGATTTGTGGGCGGTGAATTGTAGGCGGTGAATTGTGTACGCGGTGAATTGTTGCCGGGGTGATTTGTGGGCGGTGAATTGTTGGCGGTGAATTTTCCACGGTGAATTGTAAGCGGTGAACTTTCCGGATACGCTTAAACAATTTTAGAAGTAGTTTCTTAGCGATTGAAGGTAAATTATATATCATAGAGTATGTGACTTGATCGTAACCTGGTGCAGTATCCTTATTTTTTGATGAAATACAATGAATGAGTTCATACATTTGGAAGTCCTTTATATTACCAACTTGTATTAGCTTTACCTTGTTTGATTTCTCATTACTTCCTGCCAGATTTTGTATAATATCATTTGCGATGATTTCCGGGGGTAATCTTTTAGAATGAGTGACTGAGAGGGCGAAAGAGAATTTCCTTATGTTGTGGTGTTCGTTCTCGGGGACCAGGATGAATGTTGTGGTGGTTTTCTGATGACCTCCCCAGGATTAAATGAAACACGTTGTGTTTATGAATTGTCGACGTTTCGTCTATTCGTTTTAGACATATTCATGACATTGAGTGGAATCTACGATATCAGTATTATGGTAAGTATTATTTCTTAAGAATGTGGTAGTGACACTTACATTTTTTCCAATTGTTACTATTTGAGTTACCAATTTTGTTGAACCCAATGCATATCGCTCTCTGTGGTAACCTTGTTGGTTTGATGTCCCTTTGCCGGGCGTAGTGAGTAGCTTCTTTATTAGATTCGATGTTATTCTAATAGAATAGCTCTCTTTTGTTTGCAGGTTTAAAGGTAACAGTCGATGCGTTATTGAAAGAGGCACTTCCTGGGTGAAATTGTGGAAGGGGGATGGTTTTTTTGGACTCCTGTTGTGTTTTAGAATTGACCTTGGTTGATGGATTTGTGAAATTTTATAATATTTTACTTATTACGTATATCAATATTATTGTTTCAGGAGGACTCTATTTTTTCTATTGTTTATAAGGTATTGGTAAAATTGATAAGTGATCGATATGATTGGGCAATGTTATCGAAATCGTTTGTTTTATTCGTATTATTTGGAGTTGTTGTTATATGGAATGCTTCCAAGAATCTTCTTTTGAACCAATTTTGTTCAACCTCTAATATAGTGATATTATCAAAATCAAATTTGTGGTTTTCTGCTATTGTGTGTGATCGACAAGTCCTGAATATAAATAATTGTTATTTTTATATGTAATTTATGTTGTTCTATTCTTTTATTAATGTATTGTTTTGTTTCTCCTATATATACGGGTTATGGATCGCAATCAGCACATGTAATTTGGTAGACTAAGTTACTTTTTAATTTATTTTCTTCTTTGTCTTTTAGTTTTGTGTATAATATGTTATTTAATGTATTAAATGGATACCATTCTATTGTAATGTTGATTTCTTTTAGTATTTCTGAGGCGTTTTTGGCTATGGATTTATTAAATGGAAGTTTTGCGTATATTAATGTATTATTCATATTATGATTAGTAGAGGTATTGTTGGTTGTGGTGTTTAATATGTAGTTATTTAATGTGTTTATTCTACTGTGTATGGTGTGTTGTATAATATTTTGCGGAAATGAATTGGTTGTATGTGTTTAATGTATTTAATGTTCTCTGTCCAGTGTTTTTTGTCTGAAAGTAAAATGGCTCTGTCTGTTAAATTGTTAATTGTGGAAATTTTATATTTAAGTGGCATGAATAAATAGAAATTAATTAACCTGTTGGACGCCGAGGGTTTTCTATACCAATTGGTAGAGCACCTTCCATTCGTATAGGTGATTTCTATATCTAGGAAGGGAATGGCGTCGTTTTTTGATATCTCCATGGTAAATTGTAGTCTTGGATGAAATGAGTTAAATTTGTTGATAATCGAGTTATTTTCTTCTTTAGGTATTAACATGAGAGTGTCATCAACATATCTGAAGTACAACGGAATTGGTGGTGATATGCTGTTCAGTATTGTATCTTCTAGAGATATCATCGCTAGGTTAGCTAGAATTGGTGATAAAGGATCTCCCATCGCACATCCGAAAAGCTGTCTGTAAATATTATTCTTGAAGGTGAAAGTTGCAGAGTTCTTAATGAAATTCATTATGTTTATTAGTTCGTCAGATGGTAGGGTGGTTGTTAAATCGTTAAATTTTTTTAAGACGTATTGTATAGCAATTTCAATAGGTGTATTTGTGTAGAGAGATACTACGTCTAGTGATATAAAATGATAATTTATAAGGTTTGAAAAGTTGAAGTTATTTAATTGTTTAACAAGTTCAAAAAATTTTTTAAATTATAATTTCTATTGCCAATTGGTGCTAAAATGGAATATATGAATTGTGCTAGATTGTATGTTGGAGAGTTTATGTTTGATACTACTGGTATAAGTGGAAAACCTACTTTATGAATTTTTATAAGACCGTATATTTTTGGTAAGACCCCGTTGTGGCATCTGATCTTTTTGTATGTGATTAAATCTATGTGTTCTTTTTTTAAAAGATAGGATGCTATTTCGTTGTTTTGGTTCTGTATTTTTTGTAATGGGTTTTTTTCTAGTTTTGTATGGGTGTTTTGGTCTCGCAAAAGTTCATTTAGTTTGTTTTCATAGTCTATTCGCTTCATTAAGATTGTTGTGTTACTTTTATCTGCTTTCGCTAAGATTAGTTCAGGGTGTTCTCTTAGAAATCTTTTACTTCTGGCTATATCGATCATTAGTTTGTTATAAAAAATGTCTAGTTCATAACCTGATGAATTGGTTTTTATTGAATTTAATAATGAAATGAATTTTGATCTTATTTCTGAGGTTTTAATGTTGTTTTGTGAATTTTGATTCTCGCCCATAAACTCTCCAACATACAATCTAGCACAATTCATATATTCCATTTTAGCACCAATTGGCAATAGAAATTATAATTTAAAAAATTCTTTTGAACTTGTTAAACAATTAAATAACTTCAACTTTTCAAACTTTATAAATTATCATTTTATATCACTAGACGTAGTATCTCTCTACACAAATAATTTAACGATTTAACAACCACCATACCATCTGACGAACTAATAAACATAATCAATTTCATTAAGAACTCTGCAACTTTCACCTTCAAGAATAATATTTACAGACAGCTTTTCGGATGTGCGATGGGAGATCCTTTATCACCAATTCTAGCTAACCTAGCGATGATATCTCTAGAAGATACAATACTGAACAGCATATCACCACCAATTCCGTTGAACTTCAGATATGTTGATGACACTCTCATGTTAATACCTAAAGAAGAAAATAATTCGATTATCAACAAATTTAACTCATTTCATCCAAGACTACAATTTACCATGAAGATATCAAAAAACGACGCCATTCCCTTCCTAGATATAGAAATCACCTATACGAATGGAAAGTGCTCTACCAATTGGTATAGAAAACCCTCGGCCTCCAACAGGTTAATTAATTTCTATTCATTCATGCCACTTAAATATAAAATTTCCACAATTAACAATTTAACAGACAGAGGCATTTTACTTTCAGACAAAAAACACTGGACAGAGAACATTAAATACATTAAACACATACTTACAACCAATTAATTTCCGCAAAATATTATACAACACACCATACACAGTAGAATAAACACATTAAATAACAAAGGTGCATAAAGTAGGAAGATGATCACTGATTTTGTACTCTTGTAGTACATTGTGCTCACATTTGGTGGCTATGTTCTTAGAAGTGATTGTAAGATCTAGCACCGATTTGATTAGGGGGTAACCTATCCTTGTTTCCCTACCATCATTCAGAGTGACAAGGTCTAATTCTTCCAGGCACTGAGATAAAATTCGGCCATTGTAATTAGTTTTATATGATCCCCAAATTGGGTGATGTGCATTAATGTCGCCGACAATTATTACTGGAGAGACAATGGAGGATAACAACTGCCTCCAGTCTACAAGCTCCATATGTGTCTAGGTGGAGTTATATATGTTGATTACATTTACCTTAAAATGTTCAATGAAGAACCCGTGTGTTTAAGTGTACGGGGATAACGTGGAAGTATCCAGTCTGATTTGGAAATGACTGATCGAGTTATGGATAAAAGTAACAATACCACCGTACCCATCATGCCTGTCGCATCTATACGGGATATAACTATTTAGGTAGGTATAGATTGTCTTGGGGTTTTAGATGTGTCTCATTAATACATACAATATCCGGATGTTGATCTGCTATAATTTCCCTGAGAAAGAGATGATTATACTTTAAACAATTAATATTTCATTGCAATATTTTTAGCGCCAATATTTTAGTGGTGTGTATATTGCCTCTATATATGAAAGAGTTTTGTGCCCTTTTCCTCTACAGATAGGTCGGGATCGCCTAATATATTGAGGAGATTGATATCCAAGGGGCCAACCTCCCCACCTGGGAAAGGTTGTGCCCCTGATGTTGAAGGTTGAACCGTCTGGACATTATGGCGATTCATAGGGTGTCGATATGTAATACCCACCTTATTATTTTGATTTTTATCGGGCTGTTCCACTTCTGTGGATCTTCTTTTTTTACTTTCGCCTACAGTCGAGGCCATTGCATAAGTTTTAGGTCCGGGGGAATGGGTAAATAGGGTTTCCTTTGCGATACATCTATTACTGGATTACTTAACTTGGATTTGAGCTTGGGGAATTCATGATTTGTGGATATCGAGATTGGATTTGAAGAATTATTATTGAATCTAAGATTTGGGAACATTTCGCTTGCTTCAAAGTAAGTTTTATTATCTACTGCCATCACATATCTAATATAATTTTGACGAATGTACTCTGGACAGGTTTTACTAGTACTGTAATGACTGTCATCTTTACAAAAAATACAAAATTTTTCACATTCACCCTCATGAGGGTCCTTGGTGCATCTAGAGCAGATTTGTTTTCCTCTACATTGCATTTTAACATGCCCAAACTTACAACAGTTCGCGCATTGAATAACTGGGCTTAGATAGGGGAATGTTCTGTATGGACCTAACCCGTGTATTTTTACTCCCAGGGTGATTAGTGTCCCCGTGATTGTACATACTACCGACGGAGTGGGGATAAATTTGACCTCTTTCGACTTACGATCTCTTGTAGTTAACCGCCTAACCTGCAATAGTTTATAATCCCTCATCGATTCTATTGTAATACCTTTCATTAATTCATCCTCGGTTTCCCCAAAATCTACTTGTCTCATTAGGAATTTACATGTGACTCTATTGGATGGTATAAAGCATTCATAACCCAATTGTTTAATCCTATCATCGTTAGTTAGCTTATTTGCAGATAAATAATTTGAGAAATTGACACATATTCTGTTCTTTCCTTTGCGTTCTAGTTTTATTACGTTTTCTAACTTTAATTTTGAAATATTCTTTGCAATACTCAATGCACAGTAATTTCCTATGTTTTGTCCACTATTACTGCTTATAAATACTTCATAGGGACCTTTATCTTTATTAGTATATTGATAATTTATTCGTTCTTTATTTAACGTATTTTTACTATCGGTATTAATATCTATCGATATAATTTCCTCAGACTTATTGATATTTATTTTAATGTAGGGCTCCTGATTGTGATCAGGACATGATTGAGGACCAGGTCCCCCTCCTCCCTTACTCACTTTACTCAGTATGTGGGGATGTTAACCCCTTAGGGCTTAGAATGTTGACAAATATCAATATAGGGAGCTATAATTTCCTAAATTGAACAATATTTACCTGGACTTGGAGCTAATACTTGAAGGATGGCTTTAATAAAAGTCACCACTCAAGAAAAAACTCAATTTCGTACCAAACGCCACGCCGCTCGACACGAGAATGACATAACCTTATTCTACGCTTGATATGAAACATAAAACAGTTCTCTGCTATAAAACTAAACCTAGGAACATAAGACAATGAATTATCAAACAACAGTATATACAGTATTTATCACGTTTTGGCCGAAATTAGTAATTTTAGAATTTGTAGCTCCACAGGCCCGCAGCTTCAGGTGAATTCCAGTGGTTAGAAGGATCCATTGGATCCTTAGACAGTGTGTCTAAATATTCCGGTGCCCACATTTTCGAACTGCCGAAGTATATATAGTATTTATCACGTTTTGGCCGAAATTAGTAATTTTAGAATTTGTAGCTCCACAGGCCCGCAGTTTCAGGTGAATTCCAGTGGCTAGAAGGATCCATTGTATCTTTTGACAGTGTGTCTAAAAATTTCGGCGACCCCATTTTCGAACTGTCGAAGTATATACAGGATTTATCACGTTTTGGCCAAAATTAGCAATTTTAGAATTTGTAGCTCCACAAGCCCGCAGTTTTATGTGAATTCCAGTGGCTAGAAGGATCCATTGTATCTTTCGACAGTGTGTCTGAAAATTCCGGTGCCCACATTTTAGAACTGTCGAAGTATATACAGAATTTATCACGTTTTGGCTGAAATAAGTCATTTTAGAATTTGTAGCTCCACAGGGCCGCAGTCTCGGGGGAATTCCAGTGGCTAGAAGGATCCATTGTATCCTTACACAGTGCGTCTGAAAATTCCGGGGCACACGTTTTCGAACTGTCGAAGTATATACAGGATTTATCGCGTTTTGGCGGAAATTAGTAATTTTAGAATTTTTAGCTCAACAGGCCCGCAGTTTCAGGTGAATTCCAGTGGCTAGAAGGATCCATTGTATCTTTTGACAGTGTGTCTAAAAATTTAGGGATCCCATTTTAGAACTGTCGAAGTATATATAAGATTTATCACGTTTTGGCAGATATTAGTAATTTTAGAATTTGTAGCTCCACAGGCCCGCAGTTTCAGGTGAATTCCAGTTGTTAGAAGGATCCAATAAATCCTTAGACAGTGTGTCTGAAAATTCCTGGGCCCACATTTTCGAACTGTCGAAGTATATACAGGAGTTATCACGTTTTATCCGAAATAAGTCCTTTTAGAATTTGTAGCTTCACAGGCCCGCTGTGCAAAGTGCCTTTTAGTGTCTGACAGAGTCTCCTAAATTCTCCACATTGTTGCTGGAATTCCCATGCCCCGCATTTTCGAACAATTCAGGTATATACAGAATTTAGCACGTTTTGGCCGAAATAAGTCATTTTAGAATTTCTGGCAATTTCTGGGTATTTTTTATTGACCCCCTGCTAGCTTTTCTGAGCTCTCTGTGTACCACATGTTCGACCTGTCGACGTATATACAGGATTTCCCATGTTTTGGCTGAAATAAGTCATTTTTGGATTTTTGGCCATTTTTGGCATTTTTTCCCCGCATTTTCGGCCATCTAACAGAAGGTTTTCAATACCAAATGATTTTTAAGATCGCTACTATATCATGAAATTGAACCGCGAGTGATGATTGAACATCCTGTCATTTTTTACCAAAATTGGCCAAATGTGGCCAAATTTTTTTTTTGGCCCAGTGACTTTTAAGTACATCTAAAGACACAAATTCCTGAGGAAACCAGAACATTCTATTACATTCCGTGTATGAGTTATAGCGGTGGCCGCTAACTCAATATTAAGTTAGCCTACCTTTTGTAGCTCCGGCTATTCAAAAGCTACAAAATTCGTTTTCTCGCTACAAAAAGACACAAAATCTCCATTATTATGTTTTGCCTGCGTGAGGAAGGTGGTCCGCCAACTTTATATACATGATTATTTACATTTAGGACTCGCAAATTGTGTAGCAAATTTGATTGAATTAGGGAAAGAGGTAGGAGATGCCTAATGCTGTAATGTTTCAAATGTAATACAGTTATGTGTTAATGTAGATGGTTTGCATTTGTCAAAAAGATCGTCAAATCAGTTGTGGCCTATAATGGTAAGCCTTTTTTCTAATAAAAATTTAGTTGACGTCTGTGGGATTTATCATGGGAAAGAAAAACCTCAAAACTCAAATGATATTTTAAGAGATTTTGTTACTGATGCCAAGCAGTTGGTATGTAACGGAATTATGCACAATAAAATGCACTATGATGTGCAAATGTTTGTGATGTTCCTGCATAATCTTTTATAATGTGACGATCCTAACAGCCGCGAATACGCCAGAAGTTCTACGTTACTCTCGAACTAACTCGTTCCGTCGAGAAGCCAGTACGGCGGCGAACGCGAGCCGCGACCATTCCAGTCAAGTGTAGAAAACTGGCGAAGTTTCGGGAACAAACGATCTACCCAATATATACGGAGCTCTCGGCCGCCAGTGGGCAGTTGGGTCAGAATATTGGCGCGACGTTGAAGCCGACATAAATAGTAGAAATAAATACAGCCACGATACAGCATAAACAAATGCTCTTTTAGTAGTCTTAAGTAATTGTGTTTAGTTATAAGTGTGTAATAAATTAGTGACTATTTTTTTTTTGTATCGAATGTTTTAATTCACACCTTAACGAACATACGAAAACGCTACATTGGTGTCGGGTGTGAGGTGTGAATTGGACGTCAGTCAACGGGATATTGTTGAAAATAAAAGAATAGTGAACTGAAATAAATCGGACTTAGGGTGTGTGAAAATGGCAAAACTACTGGACTTAAAGGTTAGTGAGCTGAAAAGGGAGTTGGAGGAAAGGGACTGCGATCCCACGGGGAAGAAAGCGGACTTACAGGAGCGACTTCGTAAAGCGTTAATTGAGGAAGGCGAAGACCCGGACAACTTTGTTTTTGCTGGCGCAAGTGATGTCGGTCAAATGCTGCAAGGTTTGAAGGATGAATTGCTATAAAATTCCGCCAACTTGGAGGCTAAATTGCTAGAAAATTCTGCAACACTTATTACCAGTTTAAAAAGCGAGCTTGGGGAAAAGCTAGAAGAGAATTCTGCCAGGTTGGAAGAAAAGATGCTGGAAAACAATGCCAACCTAAAAAGGGAATTACAAGAAGAAATTCTGGAAAAATCTTCTACACTGGAAGAGCGAATTCTTTTGATGGAAGGCAGGATCCAGGAAGTTCAGAACAAAATCACAACATTAGACGTCAACACTTTCGACGAGCTGCCCAATCGACCTTCAGCAATGGACAATAAGAGCGAAGTTAGTGCCAATCCGGAACCTGTTGGGCTGATGCGCCTCAAACCGCCTCAATTTGATGGTTCATCGTCATGGAATGTTTACCAGCGTCAATTTGAAGCGGCTGCAAAAGCAAACGGTTGGTCATCCGGGGAGAAAGCGACTGCCCTTACGTTGGCCTTGAGAGGGGATGCTGCTGCCATCCTGCAAAGAATGTCCCCGGAAGAGCAAGAATGCTACGACCACCTGGTGAAACACTTGGAGATGCGTTATGGCCAGTCACACTTGAAACATGTCTACCACACTCAGTTGAAAAATCGGTGCCAGAAGTCAGGGGAGTCCTTACAGGAATTCGAGGCAGATATTGCACGTCTGGTTCGACTGGCATATCCAGATGTCCAGGAAAAGATTATGGAACGTTTGGCAGTTCAAGCATTCCTGGATGGACTCCGCGACGGTGAGATGAGGCAGGCCTTACTACTAGCACACCCACCTAAGCTAGTTGATGCACTAACACGGGCCCTTGAATTTGAAGCTGCCAAGAACACGAACAAAGGCCAAGCTCGTGTCCGGCAAGTGGTTGCAGGAGTGGACGACTTCGAGGAATCAATCAAGCGGATCGTCAGGGAGGTCAATGAAGAACGTGGCCGCCAGCACCGAAGGTTGGAATGCTGGAAATGTGGCAAGGCAGGCCACATAAGAAGACGCTGCCCAGAAGGCGTCAGTTCCACTCCCGCCAACTCGGAAAACTAAAGAAGGTCGATGCGAAGGGGCGATCGTCGACCTGTACTCAGCAAGCCCCAGTAAATACCGCCCAGGTCTCCTCACTGCAACATCATGCCAACAGTGTTTTTGTCGACGCGTGTGTGGATGGAACCCTCCGCACTGTGCTACTGGATACAGGTGCGACGAAGACAATCATTAGGCCCGACATAATAAAACCTGCAGCTAAGGTTCGGCAATCAAAATGGCGTCTACGAACAGCAACGGGAGATCGAGCAAAAGTGCACGGTGAAACAAACGTCACGTTTACCAACCATCGGAAAAGCCACGTTTGATCATCCTGTGATAGTGGCTGAGATTGAGGATGAGGTGATCATCGGGACGGACATAATGGACACCAAGGGCTTCGAGTTAAGCTTTAAGCAGGGAGTCCTGAGGATAGACGACGAGGAAGTTGTTTTACATCGTGAGGGGAATTTAAGTGTTCGAGTCCTACTCCCAGATGAAACATTGATACCAGAACGGAGCCAGATCGTTTTGGAAGGCTGCACCGATAGCAAGACCACAGTTGATGAGATAATCGTGTTCGAGCCTGCAATGCATGACGAGGCTGTTGGTCAAGGGATAGCAGTCGGAAAGGCTCTTGTACGTGCCGGCAGGAGTATTCCTGTGAGGATAATGAACGTCAATGATTATCCTGTGTTACTAAAGAAGGGCACGGAGTTAGGACACTGCTCTGGAGTTTCAGCAATATTTCGACAGGTTGCGGCCGTGGAAACTAGCCGGGAAGCCATTCCAAAAGAATTAGAAGAGCTGGTATCGTCGTCAGGCACCGGTCTGAGGCCAGACCAAAGAAGGTGGCTGAAGCATTTGGTCCATAAATATCGAGATGTTTTTGATACTGGGAAGAAAGGGAGAACCAATATAGTCCAGCATAAAATCAATACGGAAAATGCTCGTCCCATTCGACAGACAGCTAGAAGGTTACCGCTGGCCAAGAGAGAGGAGGCTGACAAAATTGTCGAGAGTATGGTTAAGGAAGGAGTCATAGAACCATCCAGCAGTCCATGGTCTTCACCAGTAGTACTGGTAAAGAAGAAAGACGGCTCGACCAGATTCTGTGTTGACTACCGGCTGCTTAATAATGTGACCAAAAAAGACAGTTATCCTCTTCCTCGCATTGATGACACCTTGGACACCCTGGCTGGGTCGAAGATCTTTTCCACGCTGGACTTAAAAAGTGGGTACTGGCAAGTTGAGTTGGCCCCTGAAGATCGGGAAAAGACAGCTTTCACGGTGGGTGCTGGATTATGGCAATTTAACCTAATGCCATTTGAATTGTGCAATGCTCCTGCCACTTTCGAACGTCTAATGGAAACGTTAAGAGGACTGTCCTGGAAGACAAGTCTGGTCTATCTTGATGACATTATCGTAGTAGGAAAATCGTTTGAAGATCACATGAGAAACCTAGAAGAAGTGTTCCTGAGGCTACGAAGTTCTGGACTAAAGTTGAGCCCAAAGAAATGTCATCTATTTCAAAGAGCTGTGCAGTATTTGGGTCACGTCGTTTCCAGTCAAGGAGTGGCGGTTGACAAGGCAAAGGTCCAGACTGTCAAAGATTGGCCAGTTCCCAAAGACAAGCATAAGCTACGCAGCTTCTTGGGATTATGCACATACTACCGACGCTATGTGGAGGGATTTGCCAACATCGCAAAACCATTGACCAGGCTGACAGAAGGGAAACGAAAATTCCAATGGTCCCAAGAATGTCAGGAAGCTTTTGATCACCTAAAAGATGCTCTGACAAGCGCACCTATCCTGAGCTATCCCCTACCTGAAGGAAAATTTGTATTGGACACCGACGCTAGCAATGTGGGCATAGGAGCCGTGCTGTCCCAAATTCGGGATGGACAAGAAGAAAAGGTCATTGGCTATTTTAGTAAGACGCTATCCAAGCCAGAGCGTAACTACTGCGTCACCCGTCGAGAGTTGCTAGCCGTTGTGAAAGCGATGGAGCATTTTTACAAGTACCTATACGGGAGGAAGTTCCTGCTGCGGACTGACCATGCAGCTTTAAAATGGCTCCTTCAGTTTAAAAATCCAGAGGGACAAGTGGCAAGATGGATAGAGAGGCTCCAGGAGTTTGACTTCGACACCGAGCACCGAGCAGGGAGAATCCATGGAAATGCAGATGCCCTATCAAGACGACCCTGTCCACAGGACTGCAAGCATTGCCAGCGGGCAGAAGAGAAAGATGCTGATTTGTTACGAACCACCATCGTCGACGATACAAGGCAAAATGGGGAGCTCATGAAAGACCGAGAGGATGATCCCGATATCCAGATAGTCCTAAACTGGATGAAAGAAGAGAAGAAGCCAACCTGGGAAGAAATTGCCAAGTATTCTTCCAACGTCAAATCGTATTGGGCACAATGGGACTCCTTAATTTTAAAAGATGGACTCTTGCGACGGAAAATAGTTGACCACGACGGCAAAGAGGAAAGAATGCAATTCGTTGTGCCTAAATGTCGGATATCGGAAGTGCTAGAGGAAATCCATGCCGGTGTATCAGGAGGACATCTCGGAGTGACAAAGACCCTGGGAAAAGTGAGGGAAAGATTTTACTGTATCAATAGCAAGGCAGACGTAAGGGACTGGTGCAGGAAATGCGTTGTATGTGCGGCAAGTAATGGGCCGCAGAGAAAGCAGAAGGCTTTGATGCGCCAGTACAACGTGGGAAGTCCCTTTGAAAGGATTGCTATCGACGTAGCCGGTCCGTTTCCCGAATCAGAAGCAGGAAATAAGTACATCGTGGTCGTCATGGACTACTTCAGCAAATGGGTTGAGGTATATGTTCTACCTAACCAGGAAGCCTCAACTATTGCCGACGCCTTGGTGAAAGAATGGATCTGCCGGTTTGGCGTACCTCTGGAGCTACATTCTGACCAAGGGCGAAACTTTGAATCCAACTTGTTCCAGAACATCTGTAAGACGCTTGGAATCAAGAAAACAAGGACTACTGCATTACACCCGCAGTCAGATGGAATGGTAGAGCGCATGAATAGAACCATTAATAGGTATTTGGCTAAAGTGGTCTCTAGCCATCAAAGACACTGGGATAGCTTCCTCCATTTGTTCCTGCTAGCTTATCGATCGGCCGTCCATGAAAGCACAGGAGAGTCTCCGGCTCGGATAATCATGGGAAGAGAACTTCGTCTCCCATGCGATCTGAAGTTTGGTTGCCCGCCAGGAACTGATGTCGCCGGGGAGGACTACGTCAGTAAACTGCGAAGAAGAATGGATGCCATTCATAGTCAAGTTCGCATTTCCATTCAAGATGCCAGTGATCGCATGAAGGACGCATACAATGTCAATGCCAAGGACAACAGGTACAATACCGGTGACATGGTTTGGCTTTACGACCCCAAGAGACGAAAGGGACTGTCACCAAAACTTCAAACATCCTGGGATGGCCCATATAAAGTTCTGGAAGCCATCAACGATGTCCTTTACAGGATACAAAAACGGCCACGGGGTAAAGCTCGAGTCATTCACTTTAACCGACTGGCTCCTTATTACGGAAACCACGAAGACGCTGAGCTGCGACAAATCCAACCAGAGCCGGATTTGACATTCGATGAATTCATGGCCCGTCATTCTAATGGCCGAAAGAGTCGGTTCGGCGTGACCTGTGAAGTGCAGCAAGACCTGTTTACTGCTCCAGCTGAGTATGCCCTGGCACATTGTGTGGCTAAAGATTTGAAAATGTCTGAAGGGATAGCCAAGGTTTTCCGCAGGAAGTTTGGAAATATTCAAGAGCTGCGTCGGTCTAATCCCAGAGTGGGGCAAGCACTCAATGTGACTGACGAAAAGACCGGCAGAAAGATCTTCTACCTGGTTACCAAAGAGGCGTCAGATCAGAAGCCAACCTATAAGGATGTTTGGGACGCTTTGTATTCCCTAAAGGAGGAGTTGCTGGTCGAGGACCTGAGAAGCCTGGCGATTCCCAAGCTGGCATGCGGACTCGATGGCTTGGACTGGAGGATAATTCGCAGCATGTTGGAAGTGGTCTTCAGGATGACAGGCGTACAAGTTCTGGTGTGCTGTTATAGTCCTCAACGTCGTCCTCTGGAGAGAACCGTGGATTGTTACTTCTACAAGAGGTCCTGTTGCAAGAAGGGAGCCTTCTGCCGATACCGACATCCACCGTCTTTGGAATCATTCCGAGACGAAATGAGCTTAGGAAGGGGGCAGTGTGACGATCCTAACAGCCGCGAATACGCCAGAAGTTCTACGTTACTCTCGAACTAACTCGTTCCGTCGAGAAGCCAGTACGGCGGCGAACGCGAGCCGCGACCATTCCAGTCAAGTGTAGAAAACTGGCGAAGTTTCGGGAACAAACGATCTACCCAATATATACGGAGCTCTCGGCCGCCAGTGGGCAGTTGGGTCAAAATATTGGCGCGACGTTGAAGCCGACATATATAGTAGAAATAAATACAGCCACGATACAGCATAAACAAATGCTCTTTTAGTAGTCTTAAGTAATTGTGTTTAGTTATAAGTGTGTAATAAATTAGTGACTATTTTTTTTTGGTGTATCGAATGTTTTAATTCACACCTTAACGAACATACGAAAACGCTACAATAAAATGCACCAAGGGGGCACAGTGGGTACATGTCATGCACGAAATGTTATGCCGAGGGCGTTTTTTTAAAAAAAACAGGGTTTGTTTTCCAGGAACAGAAGGGTTTCGACTACGGACTGATGCATTATTTCGAGCCAAATATCAGGATAGTCACCACACTAATACTAGTATTTTGGAGGAAATTCCTGGTGTAGACATGGTACAATCCTTTCCTTTAGGTTATATGCATCTGGTTTGTTTAGGGGTTGTTAAAAACTTATTAATAATTCGTGGCTGGGAGGTAAGCCGCCATATAAGCTAGCCAGCCAACAAACTTAACAAATATATTTGTTGCTTCTTTCTTTTTCAAAAAAAGTTCCTATGGAGTTCGCAAGAAAACCAAGATCACTGTCTGAGGTAAAACGATGGAAAGCAACTGAATTTAGATGTTTTCTATTTTATACTGTAGTGGTTGTTTTAAGAGGTCATGTAGATGGTGCAATTTATGAAATGTTTTTATCTCTACATAAAATATGCGAAAGATTTGTTGAAGCATTTTGTTAATACATTTGCAATTATTTATGGAGAAGAAAATATTTCTCACAATGTTCATAATTTGTTGCATACGGCTGATGATGTTGATACGTTCGGAAGCATTGAAAATTTTGCTGGATTTCCCTTTGAGAATATGTTCTTTTTAAAAGGAGTGATGTATAAAGGAAAGGAAAAATGTTGGAAGGCGGGTAAAGTACCTATTGAATGGAAATAGAGCTAAAGTGATATCATTATTCAAAAAAGGCAACAAGAACAACTGTGAAAACTATAGGGGAATTAGTTTAATAGACACAGCCTCTAAGTTATATGCTAGATTCTAAACAACCGTCTCAAGGTCATTATGGAACACTTAATAAGTGAAGAGCAAATGGGATTTCGAAAGGGCCGATCTACTATAGACGGCGTATTCATTCTTCAACAGATTATTGAAAAGCATCGGGAATTTAACAAGCATACACACATAGCTTTTGCTGATCTAGAAAAAGATTTTGACAACGTTAATAGATACAATCTATGGAAGATCATGGGAGAAGCAGGATACGCGAAACATTTAATAAGAGGAATACAAAGTTTGTACAGAAGCACCAACATATTAATAGATCTTAATGGCCAACTAACAGAAAATATCGCTACAAACAAAGGAGTCAGGCAAGGCTGTTGGTTGCCTTTCCCCTACTTTATTCAATATATATATATATATATATATATATATATATATATGTTATTTTATTTTTATTTTCATAAGTTAGGCGCAAATGTGCTTTACTGCCTGCTGTTCGAGTTCTTTGTGAGTTGTAAAAATTTTTTTTTCCAAGTGTCAAACATCGTTTTCAATCAAAAACTTGGTTATACCACCCTGACGAAGCTAACAAGCAGAAACACGTGTCGGTGGTTACCCGCTTCATAACGGGATTAGACTGGTAAGTCGTGAATTTCCTTTGCATATATATATATATATATATATATATATATATATATATATATATGTGAGTCTTGACTGTCCTAATGTATGCAGTTTCAGTAGGAGATGAATCTCCGTCTAGGGTTGCAGTCAGGATAGGGTGGGCAAGAAAGAAAAAGCTCTTTTCAAAATAGCCGAGCTTTCGGAGCGATTTTGGCTCCTTCCTCAGGGCATCTATTGAGAAATTTTAATTAGAAAAAATTTTCATTTACCATGATTATGTTTGAGACTCACTTGTACAAGCTAATATATGAAACTAGCAATAATAAATATCGCTTACTGACATTACGGTTACATTAACACAGAGGTAGCACGTTCTTTTTAAAACACAAATTAACTTAAGTCAGATAACCTATATATAAATAAGGAAAGCGCGGTAAAAGATAAGTAATAATGGTGAAGTGTGACAAAACACAAAACTTAAAATTAAGACATAGACAGTTAAAATATGATGTGTAGCCAACATAACAAAACAGAAAACATTTAACATATTAAAGACTCAATGTTTAAACTTTGTATTACCTTATTCAAATAAACTTAAGAAACCAGCTTAAGGATGTAACTATAACTCGTGCTTAAGTGCTGAACATCCGCTCTCTTATTAATGGCCTTTGGTGTGTTGTTGATACATATCATTTCTAGAAAATTACGTTTAAAAAAACCCCTTTCAGTTTTCAACGTTTTTACATTATCAAAATCCATTTTATGATTGAGATTTAGTACGTGTTCTACGAGGGCGCACGTTTTCACTTTTCTTTTTACGTCACTTTTGTGAGAGGTAATTCTTCCTGTTAATAGCCTCGAAGTTTGACCAATGTATTCCCGTTTGCAATCCGAACATGTGATAGAATAAACTACGTTGGAAAGTTCCGATGTTTTAAGCGGGGTTTTTAATGTAGTATATAATTTCTCTAAAGTGAGGATATTTTTGTTTGCAAACTGAAGGTTTAAAGGTGTAAATATGTTTCTGAGTTTCGGTGTTAAATCCCTGATGTATGGGAGCGTGGCATATTTAATCAGTTCAGTAGTTATAGTGTCTGTTGTGTGGTTACTGTTTACTATGATTCCTCTGTTGTTAAAGTTACCATTCGGATGGTGCTCTATTGTACGGTTTTGTGGAGCACTGAACAAAATATTTGTTGTTACCACCATCCGTGGTAACAACTGTGAAATAACTTTCTTTGGTCGAATAAAAGCTATTGATTAAGTAATTTATTAGTACTATTAGTAGCATTTATTTACTAGTATTTATTAATACTAGTACTATTAGATAGTTTTTATTCCAGGGGGGTAGTCTATGTACGAAGGAATGTTTCTAGATAAAAATTGGTTTAGATAGTTAAATATTTTTTTCCATACGTCAGAGTACGAAATTTCTAGGTACAGTCTCGTATTAACTCCCGAATGACTGTGGCATCCCCTGATTTTCGACATGACACTATCTCAGGGGGGTAGTCCATGCATAAAGCAATATTTCCAGCCACAAATTTTTTATGTAAAAAGTGGTTTAGATAGAAAAAAAATTGCATACCTATGAGTTCAAATTACTAGGTTGTGTCTTATGAACCCCCGAATGACTATCGCATCCCCCTATTTTCGACTTGAAACTGTTTCAGGGGGGGTAGTTTATGTACAAAGGAATATTTTCAGACAAAAATTTTCTATGTAAAAATTGGTTTAGATAGTTAAATACTTTTACCATACGTCAGAGTAAGAAATTTCGAGGTGAAGTCTCGTATCAACCCCAGAATGACTATCGCGTTCCCTGATTTTCGACTTGAAACTATTTCAGGGGGGTAGTCAATATACAAAGGAATGTTCGCAGACAAAAAATTTCGATGCAAAAATTGGTTTAGATACTTAAATTTTTTTTTTCCATACGTCAGAGTACGAAATTTCGAGGTGAAGTCTGGTATCAACCCCAGAATGACTATCGCATACCCTGATTTTCGACTTGATACTATCTCGGGGGGGGAGTAGTCTATGTATAAAGCAATATTTCCAGAAAAAAAGTTTTGATGTAAAAATTGGTTTAGATAGAAAAAAAAATTGCAAACTTATGAGTTCGAAATTACTAAGTTAAGTGTCATATGAACCCCCGAATGACTATCGCATGCCCTGATTTTCGACTTGAGACTATCTCAGAGGGGTAGTCCATGTATAATGAAATATTTCCAGAAAAAAAAATTTGATGCAAAAATTGGTTTAGATAGAAAAATTATTGCAAACTTATGAGTTCGAAATAACTAAGTTAAGTGCCATATGAACCCCCGAATGACTATCGCATCCCCTGATTTTCGACTTGAAACTGTGTCAGGAGGATAGTCTATGTATAAAGCAATATTTCCGGATAACAATTTCCAATGTAAGAATTGGTTTAGATACTATAATATTTTTTCCATACGTAAGAGTACGAAATTTAGGGGTAAAGTCTTTATCAACCCCCGAATGACTATCGCATCCCCTAATTTTAGACTTGAAACTGTCTCAGGGGGGTAGTCTATGTACAAAGGAATGTTTCCAGACAAAAATTTTCGATGTAAAAATTGGTTTAGATAGTTAAATATTTTTTCCATTCGTCAGAGTACGAAATTTCGGGGTACAGTCTCGTATTAACCCCCGAATGACTATCGCATCCCCTGATTTTCGACTTGAAACTGTTTCAGGGGGGTAGTCTATGTATAAATCAATACTACCAGACAAAAATTTTTGATATAAAAATTGGACTAGATAAAAAAAATTACAAACATATGAGTTCGAAATTACTAAATTAAGTGTCATATGAACCCCCGAATGAGTATCGCATCCCCTGATTTTCGACTTGAAACTGTTTCAGGGGAGTAGTCTATATACCAAGGAATGTTTACAGACAAAAATTTTCGATGTAAAAATTGATTTAGATACTATAATATTTTTTTCCATACGTCAGAGTACGAGATTTCGAGGTGAAGTCTGGTATCAACCACAGAATGCCTATCGCATCCTCTGATTTTAGACTTGAAACTGTTTCAGGGGGATAGTCTATGTACAAAGGAATGTTTCCAGACAAAAATTTTCGATGTAAAAATTGAGTTAAATAGTTAAATATTTTTTCCATTCGTCAGAGTACGAAATTTCGGGGTAGAGTCTCGTATTAACTCCCGAATGACTATCGTATCCCCTGATTTTCGACTTGAAACTGTTTCAGTGGGGTAGTCTATGTATAAATCAATACTACCAGATAAAAATTTTTGATGTAAAAATTGGTTTAGAGAGAAAAAAATTGCAAACATATGAGTTCGAAATTACTAAGTTAAGTGTCATATTGTGGTGACTCTGGGCGATTTCCACTGAACTGCTGTTGTGGCTCACCGTTGTCACCGATTTCGTCTCTATTCGGAAGCTTTTCTTTATCTAAACACATTTTCTGTATCTGGATTTTATTCTGCGTCTGCATACATTCACATTTAAATTTTTTTGACAATCTTGTTGAAAACAAAAACAACTATTGATAAAAACTGAACATTTAAGGTGACTAGAGTTATTTTTCTAATGACTGAGATTTTACAATGGGTATAAAAAATATGCTTGAAGTCGGCAAAACAAATTTAGAGAAGAGATGTTATAGTGATAATAATAAAGTGATAATAGTTATAATTTGAAATCATAGTACGGGTTAAGTACGGGTTTACAACACCTCCCCCCTTAATGAGAAATTTTATAAAATGAAATTATTATAAAATTTCTACAACACAATCCTTAAATAAATAATACAATACAATAATACAAACAATACAATTCATAACTAAACCTAAAACAATATAAAATACAATTATAATTGTTATACAATTTAAACCATACAATACAAAATATAATTTACTAAATACAGCAACATGAAATATAAGTGTACAATATTAGCTTCCTAAATGTTTTCAATTTTTTACAAGATATAAGTAATTTGGAAAGGCCGAACTAATTTACTAAACACATTTTCGTTAAAAATATCTTGATGTAGAAGCATAGATTATAAGCCTTATATTGTTTACTAATTGTGACACTTTTAAAAAATTTTTAAAAGTTAAATATTCTGTTATTGCTTATAAATGAACTCCTTATCAAATAATATTAGGCACATGTTGTACTTTATTTCATAAATATGATGTATAATCATAATGTATGTATAATCATAATGTATAATCATAATATAATTCATAAATAAATAATATAATAATTTTAATTCTTTAAATTTGGACTTATTAACTTATTTATTTAATTATTTTCAAGTTTTATTTTTTATTAAATTTTAATTTGTTAATTTATTTATTGTTATTATTTTTTATATATTTTAAGTTTGTTACATTTATTTTATTATTATTTATTTAACTTTAAATATGTTAATTCTCAGTTCGTAATTTATTTTATTTATTGTTCACTGTTACCTAATAATGTTTTATCTATTTTATTTGGATTTCGAATTTTTCGCTTTATTTCCTAGCTCTATATGCGAAAAATAGCGTCACTATTAGAAAACAAGAAAGACTTACTTCACCTTTTTTTAGCAGTTGTCTCTGTGCTACCTCTCAGCTTTGTTGGAATCCGCAAATGGACTTCTTTCCTCCGTAGAACTTCGAGCTGTGAAGATGTCGATGTCGGTAAATCCGTCTTACTCTGGATGTGCTGCGTTCTCCGCGGTCCTTCAACGTCCAGGGGTTTTTCTTCTCCTTGGGATACTTGCTGCGTTCTCTGCGCTCCTTCAAATGACCCTCGGTAGTTTCGCTGTCTTCGACTGGAGTACTTGCTGCGTTCTCTGCGCTCCTTCAAGAACTTCCAGATGGTTTTCCGCTGTCTTGGAGTACTTGCTGCGTTCTCTGCGCTCCTTCAAGAACTTCCAGATGGTTTTCCGCTGTCTTGGAGTACTTGCTGCGTTCTCTGCGCTCCTTCAAGAACTTCCAGATGGTTTACCGCTGTCTTGGAGTACTTGCTGCGTTCTCTGCGCTCCTTCAAGAACTTCCAAATGGTTTTCCGCTGTCTTGGAGTACTTGCTGCGTTCTCTGCGCTCCTTCAAGAACTTCCAAATGGTTTACCGCTGCCACCAAAAATATGTGGTGACTGGGCGATTTCCACTGAACTGCTGTTGTGGCTCACCGTTGTCACCGATTTCGTCTCTATTCGGAAGCTTTTCTTTATCTAAACACTTTTTCTGTATCTGGATTTTATTCTGCGTCTGCATACATTTACATTTAAATTTTTTTGACAATCTTGTTGAAAACAAAAACAACTATTGATAAAAACTGAACATTTCAAAGGTGACTAGAGTTATTTTTCTAATGACTGAGATTTTACAATGGGTATAAAAAATATGCTTGAAGTCGGCAAAACAAATTTAGAGAAGAGATGTTATAGTGATAATAATAAAGTGATAATAGTTATACTTTGAAATCATAGTACGGGTTAAGAACGGGTGTACAACAATATGAACCCCCGAATGACTATCATATCCTCTGATTTTCGACTTGACACTGTTTCAGGGGGGTAGTCTATTTACAAAGGAATGTTTACAGACAAAAATTTTCGATGTAAAAGTTGGTTTATATACTATAATATTGTAATGCGAGAAGTAAACAAAGCGACACATGTTTACTCCTTCAAAAGAATAACTACGACGCGTACAAAACAGCTGCATGAACATTTCCCGCGTAGGCGTTCTAGAATATACTAGAACGTTCTTTATCGGGGTTGGGAGTGTATATATAAGGGGGTTTGTGATCGAGGGAGTTAGTTAGAAGTAGAGAAGCAGAAGTGAACGCGACATAAGATCCGAAAGCGGAGCAGTACAAATAAATTATGTAGTGTCTAGTCTAGTGTACAAGTAGTTTAGTGTGTTAAATAAATTAGTGTTCAATTAATGTAAATAAATTATAAAATAAACGTTACATTGGTGTCAGAAGAGCGGATCATGAAGAAGTTACGCGAATTAAAAGTGGCCGAGTTAAAAAAAGAACTCGAGGAACGGGAATTGGAAACAGGAGGGAAGAAGACCGAACTCCAGGACCGACTCTCGGTATTTTTGAAAGAAAATGGCCAGGACCCGGAAGTTTTCGAGTTCGAAGACGACGACATAACGAAGCAGTTCGCCGCCCAGAGGGAAGAAATCGCCGCCCAGAGGGAAGAAATCGCCGCCCAGAGGGAAGATATTTCTACCCAAATCGCCACCCAGAGGGAAGAAATCGCCGCCCAGAGGGAAGATATTTCTACCCAAATCGCCGCCCAGAGGGAAGACATCACTGCTCAAATCGCCGCCCAGAGGGAAGACATCACTGCTCAAATCGCCGCCCAGAGGGAAGACATCACTACTCAAATCGCCGTTCAGAGGGAAGATATTTCTACCCAAATCGCCGCCCAGAGGGAAGATATTTCTACCCAAATCGCCGTCCAGAGGGAAGATATTACTGCACAAATTGCTGCCCAGAGGGAAGAAATCGCTGCCCAGAGGGAAGAAATCGCTGCCCAGAGGGAAGAAATCGCCGCCCAGAGGGAAGACATCACTGCTCAAATCACTGCCCAGAGGGAAGAAATCGCCGCCCAGAGGGAAGAGATAACCGACCAGATTGAGGCTCAGCGTAAGGAGATTGAAGAGAAGATCAAGCAGTTGGAAGAACGACTAGAACAACTCAGTAGCAGCGAGGGGAAAGAAGACGAAATTGAACAGAAGATGAAGCAGTTGGAAGAACGACTAAAGCGAGTCAGTAGCGGCGAGACGAAGGAAGAAATAAAGGCGGTCGTTCAACAGAACTCGATATCGACCAATCGAGTGACGCCCCCAACATTCGATGGAAAAATTCCGTGGGCTAGCTACAAGAAGCAGTTTGAGGCAGCAGCGGAGGCTAATGCTTGGTCCCCTCACGAGAAAGCTGTTTCCCTTACGGTAGCCTTACGTGGAGAGGCGTTGGAAGTTCTTCAGACGCTATCCACCGAGGAAGCCGGGAATTACAATGAGCTGCTGAGGCGACTGGAAATGCGGTTCGGCCAAACACATCTGGAGCAAGTCCATCAATCCCAGATGTCCAATCGCCGTCAGAGATCGAACGAGACCCTGCAGGAGTTCGAAGCGGACGTAGCCAGACTAGTGAGGTTGGCGTATCCCACGGCGCCGGAACAGATGATGGAGTGCCTCGCAGTGCAGACGTTCGTGAGCGGGCTGCGGGACCAGGAACTGCAGATGGCCCTGAGGCTAGCTCGACCGAAAACAGTAATGAACGCGCTCGCCATCGCACTAGAACATGAGGCAGCAATGGAAGCCTCCCGCATTCACGGTTGTGCTCGAGCTGTTACCGAGGAGGTAGGCACAGAAAAACTCGTGGAGAAGGCCGTCCAGCAGATCATGGAGTTGCTGTCAGCACAGAAGACGCGGCCCAAAACAACGGTGCCGGCAAAGGCCCCGGAAAAACTAATGCGGGTCGATAAAAGGGAGGGGACGTCGACCCGTGGCAATAGGAACCCCCGTGCCAGTATAACCTCGTTTTCCCACCAATTGGGGAGCGCGTAAGTCGATGGCACTATCGACGGGAGATCCCACGCCATGCTTGTGGACACGGGAGCTACGAAGACGATCGTACGCTCGGAAGTTGTGAGGGACCGTAGGAAGATTAGGCCAAGTAGGTGGCAATTAAGAACTGCCACTGGGGAGAAGGCAGTAATACACCGTGAAGCGACGGTTAGCATGACG
Source organism: Cryptocephalus moraei (assembly GCA_946251905.1). Lineage (NCBI taxonomy): Eukaryota > Metazoa > Arthropoda > Insecta > Coleoptera > Chrysomelidae > Cryptocephalus > Cryptocephalus moraei. The sequence goes on along the minus strand of OX276463.1, from coordinate 25,718,808 downwards.
TTGGGACGAGTAAAGTTTGACCATCCTGTTCTCATAGCCGAAATTGAGGAAGACGTCATACTGGGAATGGACGTCATGAGGAATCATGGATTCCAGTTGGATTTCGGACACCGAGTGTTGAGGATCGGTCAAGAAGAATTACTGCTACACAATCGTGACAACTTTGTGTTAGACGTAATAATGGCAGAAGATGTGATTCTCCCGGAACGAAGCGAAACGATCACCTCTACCTGTCTGAGGGGTGTTGTGGAAGAGGGAATTCCAGCCGTGATCGAACCAGAAAACGATGACAATCGACTGGCTCGGGGGGTACTGGTAGGAAAGGCGCTCGTTACTCTCTCAAGTGAAGTGCCTGTGCGACTACTTAACATCAATCAGTACCCGGTTACCATCAAGAAGGGTACGAAGCTGGGCACGTGTAAAGCCGCTTCGGCCATCGTAAGGGGCGTTAGTGAGGAAGAAAGGTCCAGACACACTCCGCAGGACTTGAAACAAATTCTTTCCCAGACCAGTGCGTTTCTCTCGCCCACACAGAAACAAAAGGCCCACGAATTAATAAATAAGTACCAGGACATATTTACCACCGAGAATGGAAAGCTGGGAAAGACCAAGGCCGTGACTCACAAAATTGACACGGGCGAGACACGACCGATTCGACAAACAGCAAGACGACTACCCTTGGCCAAACGGGAGGAAGCCGAGAAAATCATCAAGGACCTAGAGCGGGACGGGGTCATCGAGCCGTCAAGCAGTCCATGGGCCTCGCCGGTAGTACTGGTGAAGAAAAAGGATGGGACTACTCGATTCTGTGTAGACTACCGGCAGGTGAACAGTGTCACCAAAAAGGACAGCTACCCGCTAACACGTATCGACGACACACTCGATACCCTTGCTGGATCCACGATATTTTCGACCTTGGATTTAAAAAGCGGCTATTGGCAAGTCGAAATGGACCCTGCCGATAAGGAAAAGACGGCATTTACCTTCGGTAACGGCCTGTGGCATTTTACAGTCATGCCATTCGGACTTTGTAATGCCCCAACGACGTTTGAGAGGCTGATGGAGAGCGTGCTAATGGGTCTGACGTGGAAAACGTGCCTAGTCTATTTGGACGATGTCATCGTGATAGGCAAGACCTTCGAAGGACATCTGAAAAACTTAGAGGACGTCTTCCAGAGACTGCGAGATGCGGGGCTGAAACTGAACCCGAAGAAATGTCAACTCTTCAGAAGGAAGGTCTCGTACTTAGGGCACGTAGTGAGCAGAGAGGGCGTCGCCGTTGATCCGGACAAGACAAGTACGGTGAAGGAGTGGCCAATACCGGTAGATAAACACCAGTTGAGGAGTTTTCTGGGCCTCTGCACGTACTACCGACGCTATGTCCGGATGTTCTCCGACGTCGCTAAGCCGTTGACAAGGCTCACGGAAGAAGGACGAAACTTCTGTTGGGATGAGGAATGCCAGTCTGCCTTCGACGAGCTGAAGAGGAAGTTGACCAGTGCCCCAGTGCTGAGTTTTCCTCTGCCAGAAGGACAGTTCATCCTGGACACCGACGCGAGCAATGTGGGAATTGGAAGTGTTCTGTCGCAGGGTCAGAAGGGACAAGAACGTGTCCTTGGATACTTCAGCAAGGTACTCTCCAAACCAGAAAGGAATTACTGCGTCACCCGACGTGAATTATTTGCCATCGTCAAGTCCATCGAGCACTTCCATAAATATTTGTATGGAAGGAGGTTTTTGATCCGGACCGATCATGCTGCTCTTAAATGTCTCCTCCAGTTTAAGAATCCCGAAGGACAAATCGCTCGCTGGATCGAGAGGCTCCAGGAGTATGACTTTGTTATAGAATATCGGCCAGGACAGAGTCATGGAAACGCAGACGCACTCTCGAGAAGACCATGCCCTGATGAATGTCCTCATTGTCATAGAGCTGAGGAAAAGTCCGAGAAAGTCTACCGAACGACCGTGGTCGCCGAGGAATGGACACCATCCTCGTTACGACAAGAGCAAGAAAAAGACCCGGTTCTCGAAGAAATCCTGGTTTGGAAGGAGGGAGGAGAGCGTCCTGAGTGGTAAAAGGTTTCACCTGGCTCGCCAAAGCTCAAGAGCTATTGGGCACATTGAGACTCGTTAGTGGTTGAGGATGGACTACTAAAACGCGTACTGGAGAGCCAAGACGGGACGGAGGAAAGACGGCAGTTGGTAATTCCCTCCAGTAAAATCCCGGAGGTTTTGTGGCACCTTCACGACGAGTCGTCTGGTGGACATTTAGGGATCAAGAAAACCCTACAGAAAGTACGAGAGCGATTCTACTGGATCAATTGTTCAGACGACGTGAAGGACTGGTGCAAGAAATGTACTACATATTTCGCAAGTAATGGGCCACAAAGACGACCGAAAGCTCCCATGAAACAATATAACGTCGGGAGGCCCTTCGAAAGAATCGCTATTGATATAGCAGGACCCTTCCCTGAGACCGAAAAGGGGAATAAATACATCCTGGTCGTAATGGACTATTTTACGAAGTGGGTAGAAGCGTACGCTCTCCCTAATCAGGAGGCAGAGACAGTGGCCGATGTGCTCGTGAAGGAGCTGATCTGCCGGTTTGGAGTACCCATGGAATTACACTCGGATCAAGGAAGAAACTTTGAGAGTGGCCTATTCCGGAGGATATGTGAGAAGTTTGGGGTACGAAAAACAAGAACCACGGCCCTTCACCCTCAGTCTGACGGCATGGTAGAACGGATGAATCGCACCCTCAACCGCTATCTGGCGAAAATGGTCTCGTCACATCAACGAGACTGGAACGAACACGTGCCGTTCTTCCTGATGGCCTACCGCTCGGCCGTTCATGAGTCGACAGGACAAACTCCAGCCAAAGTCCTGTTCGGGCGAGAACTTAAACTGCCCTGTGCTCTAATCTTTGGCGCTAGACCGGACGAGGACGTTTCGGGGGAAGATTACGTCTACCGGATGCGGCAAAGGATGAACGAGATTCACGATGAAGTCCGGTACCAACTAAATATCGCCAGTGATCGCATCAAAGAGCGTTACGACATCAACGCTAAAGAGGGTAGCTACCAAATGGGAGATCGAGTTTGGCTGTACAACCCACAGAAGAAACGTGGTTTGTCCCCTAAGTTACAGACCAATTGGGAAGGTCCCTATGTTGTGAAGAAACGAATCAATGACGTGGTCTACCGGGTAAGCAAACTACCAAACGGCAAGCCGAGAGTGGTGCACTTTAATCGGTTGGCACCCTATGAGGGGTCGCACGATGAGGCGGAGGTTCCCCGAGTAAGAAACACGTTGGCGCAGGAGAACGAACTTTCGTTCGAAGAATTTATGAGCGCCTACGGGGGTACCGGAAAAGCACGGTATGGGGTAACCTGTGAAAAACAACAGGATTTGTTCAGCGTACCTGAAGAATACTCGTTGGCCCATTGTGTGTCCGCCGACCTGGTAATGTCACGAGGTATCGCCACGGTTTTCAAGAAGAAGTACGGGCGCTTGGAACAACTCAGAGCGCAACTCCCGGGAATTGGCAAGGTTCTGGAACTACGTGACAACGTAAGACACATCTTTTATCTGGTTACGAAGGAGATCGGGTACCTTAAACCATGTTATCACAATGTATGGCGAACCTTGCATAGGCTACGAGGCCGACTGCTGGAGCTCGACATCAGGAAGCTAGCTGTCCCCAAGTTAGGTGCTGGACGAGATCAGCTGGACTGGAGGGTTGTCCGGAATATGCTGGAAGTAGTGTTGAAGAATACCGGAGTGGAAGTTTTAGTCTGCTGTTTTGGGCCTGCACCATGTCGACTCGGGAAGACGGTCCCCTGTTATTTTGACGCCACGTCTCGCTGTAAGCGGGAGGCTAACTGCAGGTTCCTGCATGGGCCTACCAGGGATACGTTCCGAGACGAAACGTCTCTAAGGCGGGGGCAGTGTAATGCGAGAAGTAAACAAAGCGACACATGTTTACTCCTTCAAAAGAATAACTACGACGCGTACAAAACAGCTGCATGAACATTTCCTGCGTAGGCGTTCTAGAATATACTAGAACGTTCTTTATCGGGGTTGGGAGTGTATATATAAGGGGGTTTGTGATCGAGGGAGTTAGTTAGAAGTAGAGAAGCAGAAGTGAACGCGACATACGATCCGAAAGCGGAGCAGTACAAATAAATTATGTAGTGTCTAGTCTAGTTATTAGATATATCATGTATCGATATCGTTATGGTTATGTATCGACTGTCACCTGTTTTAAATAATTTTAATTCTAGAGATATTGTCAATATAGTTGTCAATATACTTCTTGATCATTTGCAAGTTTTGTGGCCGTCTTTTACTCGACTTTGCTACAGGTTATGGGCCCAGCGCCAGAAAAGATATAGATATAGCGGCTTGCGGTGAAAATCCAAGTCGAAAAAGCGTGTATCAGTTGGACGCGTTAATTCAAGATGAATTCGGTCACTGGACGTTTCGAGCAGTTGACGAAGGACAACTATGAGACCTGGAAAATCCACATGAGAGCGGTATTGATCAAGAACGATGCTTGGGGGTATGCTGACGGATCATGCATTCGACCTGAACCAGCGACGGCCGGCGCCGATGCAGCGGAAGTTGCACTAGCGACCCAAAATTTGAAGAATTGGACCGACGGAGATCTGAAGGCCCAGTCCGACATAATTCTGGCGATCAGCTCTTCCGTAATTAAGCAGGTCAGAGGATGCGGAACAGCGCGTGAGATATGGACGAAGCTGGAAGGTATTTATCAGTCTAAGGGTCCGATTCGAAAAGTCGCGCTCCTGAATCAACTGATCTCGCACAAAATAAAGGAGGATGATGATGCTCGAGACAGCACTCAAAAATTTTTGGACATCGTCGATAGACTCGGTGAGTTGGATATCGAGGTTAACGACGATTTGTTGACAGTTGTCATGCTACGTGCTCTTCCTGACAGCTACGAAAATTTTCGATGTGCAATCGCGTCCCGAGATGATCTTCCTAAACCTGAGGTGCTACGAGTGAAGATTCAAGAGGAGTTTGAAGCACGCAAAGACGGCAAGAAGCAGGAAAGTCAGAGCGCAATGATAGTTCAGAAGAAGCCTTTTAAGAAACAGAGAATAAAGAAAACAAGCGAGAATTCTGCTGAGAAGAATAACCATGATGGACATGAAGCGAAGATGAAGTGCTTCAGGTGCCAAGGTTATGGTCATTACTCCAAGCAGTGCCCAACACCAAAGAAGGTCAAGAAACAATCATCGCACTTCGCAAACGACGTGAGTCTATATGCTGAGGCGAAGATCATTGGAAACGACGCTTATCGTGTTGGTGAATACAGCGGTTCGAATTCGTGGTGCGTGGACAGTGGATGTACGTCACACATGTCGTGCGAGAAAGAAGCATTCACCGAAGTGGACGCTACTCAGCGAGGAGGTTTGAACCTGGCTAGCAGTGGTGCACGCACAAGTGTACAGGGTCGTGGTGTCGCTACAGTAAAATGCGATACCAAAGGACGTGAGACTTTTATACATTTCACGAACACCTTGTACGTTTCAGATCTTCGCTCGAATCTTATTTCTGTTGGAAGGATCACGGATAAAGGTTACACCGTTGTCTTCAGTAAAGAGAAAGCTGAGGCTGTTGACGCACATGGAAACGTGGTGATGGCGGCTGAGCGTGGTGCCAATGGACTCTACTACTTGAAGTGCGCTAACGTCGATGAGTGCAAGATCGTCGACATGGTCGAATCTCCCAAGAAACCACCTGAAGAGAACTCGTTGGAATACTGGCACATTCGTCTGGGGCATCTGAACGAGCAGTATCTACGCGACGTTGCGAAGTCGGGTGCTATCAACGGTGTCAAGATCAAGAATCCACAATCCAAACTCAACTGTAGTGTATGTCTTGAGGGGAAGATGACTCGAAAGCCATTTCCATCGACGCCAACCAGAGAAACCAGCCCTGGAGATATCATCCATTCAGACGTCTGCGGCAAGATGCGGGTAACTTCGAAGAACGGTAGGAGCAAGTACTTCGTAACCTTCATTGATGACTGTTCCGGTTGGTGCGAAGTCAGGTTCCTGGCGCACAAGAACGAGGTCTTCAAAGAATTCCAGAAGATAAGGAGTTTACTAGAGACTCAGCACGGAAGGAAGGTGAAGTTCCTTCAATCCGACAACGGCACAGAATACGTGAATCAGGAGTTTGACGATTTCCTGAGCAAGCACGGTATCAAGCGGCGTTTAACCGTGCCGTACACGCCTCAACAAAATGGAACGGCAGAACGTCGAAATCGTACACTGATGGAATCTGCAAGATGTTTGCTAATTCAGTCTGGTCTACCGATATCTTTCTGGGCAGAGGCTGTAAACACAGCGAACTACATCCGAAACCGATGTCCAACCAGTAAGCTGAATGGAAGGACCCCGTTCGAAGTCTGGCATGGACAAAAACCGGATGTTAGCTACTTCCAACCCTTCGGCTGTGAAGTTCGCGTTTTAAACCTCGACCCAAAGAAGAGTAAACTGGACCAACGCTCGAAGACGGGAGTTTTCGTAGGGTACAGTGAAGAGTCGAAAGGTTTCAGAATTTGGATTCCAAGTGAGGGGAAGGTCTGCATATCAAGAGATGTGAAGTTCCTCAACAACATGGCAAGCAAACCAAGCGGTGATCAAGGTCAATTTTGGGTAGAAGAATCGGAATCGACGGGCAAGGACGAGTCAAGAGATAAACAAGTCGTCGAAGTACCGTTGGTTCGAGAGGTAATTCGAGAACGAGAGATTGAACAGACAGCTGAGAACATTCCGACCATCCAGATGAATCAAGAAGAGGAGATGATCTCCGACGAGGAAGATTTCCTGGATGCTGTTGACTTGGAAAACCTCGCTGAACTACTACCCGAGGAGGATCGACCCGGACCGATCACGAAGCGTGGTGCAGGGAGACCAAAAATTCTGCGTACTGGACGACCAGGTAGACCTCGTAAGCAACATCACATGGTGACTCGAGAAGACATGACTGGCCTCGCTTACCTGACCGAGGTGAACTTGGATGAAGCCATATCTAGTGACGAATCTTCCGAATGGATGAAAGCTATGGCCGACGAAGTTTGTTCAATTCTCAAAAATGAAACATGAGACCTGGTAGATCGTCCTCAAGATAGAAGCACCGTTGGGAGCCGTTTTGTCCTTCGGAACAAATACGGTACTGATGGAGTTCTGGAAAAACGGAAGGCAAGGATCGTCGCCAGAGGATTCTCTCAGAGGCCAGGCGTAGATTTCCACGAAACTTTTGCTCCTGTGGCAAGGCTGAGCACCGTTCGACTGGCGCTGGCTGTAGCTGCCAAGTACAGGATGTCCATTAAACAATACGACATCACGACTGCCTACCTGAACGGACAGCTCGAGGAGGAGGTGTATATGGAAACTCCGGACTTATTTAAAAAGGTTCTTCGCTATGTCATTCAGGAAGGAGTGCCAACAAAGTACGGCCCAGCCGTAGAAGCAGATGCCAAAGCTATGCTGCAGCAGATAGAAACCGGTGACAAGGTGTGCAGGATGAAGAAGGCACTGTATGGCCTCAAGCAAGCTGGTCGCGCATGGCACACTCGACTGGATAAGACCCTTCGCGTCATGGGTGCTCGTCCTACAAAAGGTGATCCGTGCTTATACATCATGGGAAGTGACGCAAACTTTACTATGATCATCGTTTACGTGGATGACATCCTCGTCATGTCACGTAATCCAAACAAAGCAATTTCTTTTGGAACGCAACTGACAAAACATTTTGACGTCAAGAATATCGGTGAATTGAAGAGATGCCTCGGGATGGACTTCAAAGTCAGCGACGACGGTATCAAGATTTGCCAACGTACGTACGTGAATGAGCTGCTGGATCGTTTCAATATGAAAGATTGCAGAACTGTCTCAACCCCCCTCGACGTTGGGACAAAACTGATGAAGATGGAACCTTGGAACTCGAAAGATGGACCAAAACCACCGTACCGCGAGCTGGTAGGTTGTCTACTCTATCTGGCTGTAGCTACTCGTCCCGATGTGGCTCACGCTGCCAGCGTATTGGGGCAATTCAACGACTGTTTCGGTAAGGTTCATTGGAGTGCAGCGAAAAGGGTTCTACGCTACTTGAAGGGCACCGCAGATGTGGGAATCACTTTCAAGAGCAAGGAGGGAGATCTCGAAGGATTTGTGGATGCAGATTGGGCTGGATCCATTGACGATCGAAGATCTTTTACTGGGTACGCTTTCAAGATCGGCAGCGGGTGCATCTCGTGGGACTCAAGAAAGCAAAGGACCGTAGCCCTATCATCCACTGAGGCCGAGTACATGGCCCTCGGTGAGGCTACAAAGGAAGCCTTGTACATTCGACGTCTACTACGTGACTACATCACTTTATTCGAGAGGTCGTCGGTTGCGGAGCAGTTAAGCTGGGACACGTAGCGTCCAAAGAAATGCCGGCCGATGTCCTCACCAAGGCGCTCACAAGATTGAACCATGAACATTGTGTCTCTCTTTTGGGCCTGCAGAAGGTGGCAGTTTAATTCCCTAAGATAACTCATCGAGGGGAAGTATTAGATATATCATGTATCGATATCGTTATGGTTATGTATCGACTGTCACCTGTTTTAAATAATTTTAATTCTAGAGATATTGTCAATATAGCTGTCAATATACTTCTTGATCATTTGCAAGTTTTGTGGCCGTCTTTTACTCGACTTTGCTACACTAGTGTACAAGTAGTTTAGTGTGTTAAATAAATTAGTGTTCAATTAATGTAAATAAATTATAAAATAAACGTTACAATATTTTACCCATACGTCAGAGTACGAAATTTCGTGGTGAAGTCTGGTATCAACCCCAGAATGACTATCGCATACCCTGATCTTCGACTTGAAACTATCTCGGGGGGGGTAGTCTATGTACAAAGCAATATTTCCAGAAAAAAAGTTTTGATGTAAAAATTGGTTTAGATAGAAAAAAAAATTGCAAACTTATGAGTTCGAAATTACTAAGTTAAGTGTCATATGAACCCCCGAATGACTATCGCATCCTCTGATTTTCGACTTGACACTGTTTCAGTGGGGTAGTCTATTTACAAAGAAATGTTTACAGACAAAAATTTTCGATGTAAAAGTTGGTTTATATACTATATTATTTTTCCCATACGTCAGAGTACGAAATTTCGAGGTGAAGTCTGGTATCAACCCCAGAATGACTATCGCATACCCTGATTTTCGACTTGAAACTATCTCAGGGGGGGTAGTCTATGTACAAAGCAATATTTCCAGAAAAAAAGTTTTGATGTAAAAATTGGTTTAGATAGAAAAAAAAATTGCAAACTTATGAGTTCGAAATTACTAAGTTAAGTGTCATATAAACCCCCGAATGACTATCGCATCCTCTGATTTTCGACTTGACACTGTTTCAGGGGGGTAGTCTATTTACAAAGGAATGTTTACAGACAAAAATTTTTCGATGTAAAAGTTGGTTTATATACTATAATATTTTTCCCATACGTCAGAGTACGAAATTTCGAGGTGAAGTCTGGTATCAACCCCAGAATGACAATGGCATACCCTGATTTTCGACTTGAAACTATCTCAGGGGGGGGGGTAGTCTATGTACAAAGCAATATTTCCAGAAAAAAAGTTTTGATGTAAAAATTGGTTTAGATAGAAAAAAAAAATTGCAAACTTATGAGTTCGAAATTACTAAGTTAAGTGTCATATGAACCCCCGAATGACTATCGCATCCCCTGATTTTCGACTTGAAACTGTTTCAGGGGGGTAGTCTATGTATAAAGCAATATTGCCAGGCAAAAATTTTCGATGTACAAATTGGTTTAGATATTATAATATTTTTTCCATACGTAAGAGTACGAAATTTAGAGGTAAAGTCTCTTATCAACCTCCGAATTACTATCGCATTACCTGATTTTCAACTTGAAACTATCTCAGAGGGAGACATATTTCAGGGAGGCAGTATATGTACAAAGGAATGTTTCCTGGTAAAAATTTTCGATGTAAAAATTGCTTTGGATAGTTACATAATTTTTTCCATATGTAAGAGTACGAAATTTCCTTGTAAGTGTCATATGAACCCCCGAAAGACAATTGCACCCCCTGATTTTCGACTTGGAACTATTTCAGGGCGGCAGTCTGCGTATAAAGGAATATTTCCAGGTAAAAATTTTCGATGTAAAAATTGGTTTAGATACTTGAAAAAATTACCATACGTGAGAGTTTCACATTTCTAAGTAAGTGTCTAAAGAACCCCCTGTTGACTATTGCATCCCCTGATTTTCGACTTGAAACTGTTTCAGGGGGTTACTTTATGCATAAAGCAATATTTCCAGATCAAAATTTTCGATGAAAAAATTGGTTTACATAGTTAAATAATTTTTTACCTACGTGAGACTACGAAATTTCGAAGTAAAGTCTCGTATCAACCCCCGAATGACCATTGCATCCCCTGATTTCGGAGGGGTAGTCTATATATCAACCAATATTTCCAGATAAAAATTTTCGATGTAAAAATTATTTTAAATACTTAAAACAATTACTATACGTAGGAGTTCGAAATTTCTAAGTAAGTGTCTTATTAACCCCAGAATGACTATCGCATCCCCTGATTTTCGACTTGAAACGGTTACAGGGGGATAGCTTACGTATAGACGAATATTTCCAGATAAAAATTTTAGAGACAACAAATTGGTTTAGATACTTAAATCTCTTTTTCCATATAGAACCTATTAACCCCCGAAGTGCATCCCCTGATTTTCGACTTGGAACTATTTCAGGGGGATACATTATGGAAAAATGAATAATTTCCGATAAAAATTTTCAGTGTAAAAATTGGTTGGGGTGGTTAAAATAATTTTTGTTTCGATTTTCTCTACATTTACACCATCTATCATCCCCCAAACGATAGCTAGGGTATCGGATATATTGCATTAGTAATAAAATAAGCCTCCTAGGACGTTTTTATCACAAATTTTATACTAAAAAATAGCACCTATTTTACCTTACTACAAAATTTGTGGATGTGGCTACCTTCACACCCGTTACAAACAAAAGGTTATCAAAATGTAATACGTCTTGTCCTAAATAGTGAAGCAATTTTATTATTATAAGTGTAAACAGATCAAGTTTAAATATTGAATTAAAACTTATTTTCTGCAATTTCAGTAAATAATTACTATTTTCTCTTTAGGTTGTAAACATATTTACCAGTTTTAGAAAATTGATAGAAAGGGAATCTTATATCGCTAGATATGTACCTATTGAAATAAAATTACATTAATAATACAGAGTATGCGCGTAGCGCAATTGAAAATTTGTTAGCCAAGGGAGTCACGGATGGACAGCATAATTTCGTCTGAGCAAAAGGAGAAAATTATGTATCATAAGAAGTAAATTAACCTGTAACAACGTTGCCAAGCGTATGGGCGTCGTATTGTACGCAAGACATCTATTTTCGGGGACGGGCCACAAATCAACTGTGAAACATATACAAAGTGTGTAAGTGTATAACCAAGAGCGCCCTCGGGCTTCAAACGGAATTTCGATGAACTAATGGTGTATATTTTGCAGTATATAGCACCATTAGGAAGCCCACCCTAAAATTTAAATTTGGGCCCTCTGTGACGTGTACATCACGATATTAAAAATATACACATGAGTTTTACGAAGCCCGAAACCGGGCTTCCTATGGGTGGTGTGGGCTTGGCATTGACCGTCGAATATGCGTTTTTGGGCTTCCTAATGCTGGAAGATATGTATATATATATATATATATATATATATATATATATATATATATATATATATATATATGAATGAAATAATCCGTGATTGGAGGACAAAATACAGAAAGGGAATTTGGCTAGATCAACATACACGTGTCGATTCAATACTTTACGCAGATGATCTGGTATTGCTATATGAAACAGAAGATGACTTGCAAAGAGGGATTTACGCTTTACATCAAGTGTGTAAGAAATACGACATGAAAATCTCCGTGGAAAAAATAAAAACTATTGCTTTTTCGGGAATACATCCCATAAGGACAAAGATAGTGATCGATAATCAGATACTGCAACAAGTTAATAGCTTTAGATATCTGGGATGCAATATGTCGTATAATTGTAGTAATGATATAGAACTGAAAATTAACAGATTCTCACGGGTATGTGGAACAAGAAGTAAAACTCTCAAAAACAGGAAAAAAACAAAAAGGAAGAACAACGCATACAAACACAAGAGATGAATTTTCTTAGAAGAGTAAAAGGATGCCCCAGAATAGAAAAACTCAGAAATGAAGACATTAGAAACGAGCTAAGTATATTTAACATCAATGATAAAATTAAGGAAAATAGAAAGAGATGGAAAGAACATGTTGATCGAATGAATGCAGATCGCCTACCATTTAGACTATTTAGAGTAATGCATTACAAGTTTCGGGGAAGAAGAAGCGTAGGCAGGCCGAGAAAGAGATGGGTACCGTAACAGGCAAAATATGCCTAATACTTGTAGCGAAGAAGAAGAAGAAGAAAGGAATGATTCGTAAAAGTGATCAGCCATTTGCAGCAAAGTGCTTTTAGAATCTTAGTACTGCAATAAGAAAGCTGGAGTACAACTCCCATTGGCCAGAGAGTACAGTGAGAGTACTAAGACATGCTACATTCAGTAAGTATCAATTTATAGCATTAAAAAAATGTATTGTTTATTTAAAATTATTTAAGGTGATTATGGTCTGGCAAGGGCAAAGGCAAAAAAAGGAGAAGACTTTAGTGATTTAAACTCAACTGATATGGAGGGATCAGATGACATCGGTATTTGTAAGAATAGAAGAAGAAAGAAGAAAAAAAGGGTTTTCTCCTCTGAAGAGGAAGACGGATCGGATAATGACCAAAATTCTGCACGTTTAAAAAAAAGATCATTACAAAGTTATTCTTTACCTCATCCACCTTAATGGGTTGAGAAAGAACAAGTAATGGAAGCGACAGAAGACCCTATATCTAGCGAAAACAGTGGTAAGATTTGCGTACTCTTGGATGTTAACATCCTGTTATAACTATTACATTTTTTTATAATTGTAGTATCCACCACAGTTTTAATGCCCTCTCCCCGCTGTAGCACGTCTGGCCAAAAGACTAATTCAATTGGTTCAAGGGACGAAGAAAAATTCTCTTTTAAACATCCCTCAAATGCAAATGGTAAGTTTTATATTTTTATTCCTTAATTTTTTAGCAAATAGTTACTGGCGACAAAAATAATTTTATGGTTCAATAACTGTAAACTTTTATAGAATATATCATATCTATTAGAAGTTAATTTACTGGCAACTTCTAATAAGTATGTCTGTACTACTTATACTTTATTTTACTACAATTTAATTTGTAACAAATTTTGTTACAGAATTTATCATTGTTTTCTATATACATACAAACAAAATACTTATATAATTTTATTTAAAAAGAAGGCTAATGAATTAATATTCCACAGGCAAAAAATGTGCATGCAATTGCTCATCCCTGCTATTCAACATTCACAATCTGTTGGTTGACATAAAAGGAACTGTGGATCAATTAGTAGCTACTAGACAGATCTTGCCAGCAACTCCTGGAGAAACGAGGGAAAGTAATATATTGATGAAAGCCAAACTTAACTTTCCATTAGAAACTGAGGAGGACTTGGAAGCTTTCGAATTTTTTTTAAAGCAAGAAAAAAATTATTCTGCTTTGGTAAGTCATATTGGAATTGCCCTATACATATATAAATATGTATATTTCAGATATTTCTTAGGAAATTTGTTTGCATGAGTGAGATTCTAATATAGAGAATGTCACGAATGAAATTAATTTTATTAAACTGGTAGTTTTTATTTGTAATACGAAAATAATATGTGATTGAAGCAATCAATTTTTGACTTTGAAGGATAAATTATTCTGGCCATTTTTTAATAGAAAAATGTTCTGTTCCCTTATCTCATAAATATTCTAATACAATCTTCATTTCATTAACTTTTTTAATTTTGCATTACTTCAGGTCACTCTTTTCTCCAAGATGGGGGGTCACAACACCTATGAATTTATGAAAAGGTGCCTTGGTCCTGTATTGAATAATAATTTGGCATTGAAGTATTTCTTTATAGGAAGAAAAGGAAAAAAGCGATTTGACATATTAGCTTTGTGTAAAGCAATAATTGGTAAATATTATTTAGGGTATTTTAACAATACCATTGTATTTTCCATATAGTATTTCGAGTTTATTGTAATTTTTTCACTTTAAAGAAAATTAAACGGCAAATTTTAATATTTATTTAGAAAAGCTCCCGAAAGGCAAGCCCGTCATATAGTGATTGCCAACAACTAAAAGTATTGTAATGCGAGAAGTAAACAACGCGACACATGTTTACTCCTTCAAAAGAATTACTGCGACGCTGTAAAAGACAGCTGCATGAATTCTCCGGGATTGTTGTTTACGGAAAGTAAATTGGTGACCTTATGAACATTTCCTGCGTAGGCGTTCTAGAAGGTACGAGAAGCACCTCGATTATGGTTGGGGTGTATATATAAGGGGGCTTGTGATCGAGGGAGTTAGTTAGAACTAGAGAAGCAGAAGTGAACGCGACATACGATGCGAAAGCGGAGCAGTACAAATAAATTATGTAGTGTCTAGTCTAGTGTACAAGTAGTTAAGTGTGTTAAATAAATTAGTGTTCAATTAATGTAAATAAATTATAAAATAAACGTTACAATGGTGTCAGAAGAGCGGATCATGAAGAAGTTACGCGAATTAAAAGTGGCCGAGTTAAAAAAAGAACTCGAGGAACGGGAATTGGAAACAGGAGGGAAGAAGACCGAACTCCAGGACCGACTCTCGGCATTTTTGAAAGAAAATGGCCAGGACCCGGAAGTTTTCGAGTTCGAAGACGATGACATCACGAAGCAAATCGCCGCCCAGAGGGAAGAAATCGCCGACCAGAGGGAAGACATCACTGCTCAAATCGCCGCCCAGAGGGAAGAAATCGCCGCCCAGAGGGAAGAAAGCGCCGCCCAGAGGGAAGATATTACTGCTCAAATCGCCGCCCAAAGGGAAGACATCACTGCTCAAATCGCCGCCCAGAGGGAAGAAATCGCTGCCCAGAGGGAAGAAATCGCCGATCGGAGGGAAGACATCACTGCTCAAATCGCCGCCCAGAGGGAAGGCATCACTGCTCAAATCGCCGGCCAGAGGGAAGACATAATTACTCATATTACTGCTCAAATCGCCGTCCAGAGGGAAGATATTTCTGCTCAAATCGCCGCCCAGAGGGAAGAGATAACCGACCAGATGGAGGCTCAGCGTAAGGAGATTGAAGAGAAGATCAAGCAGTTGGAAGAACGACTAGAACAAGTCAGTAGCGGCGAGGGGAAAGAAGACGAAATTGAACAGAAGACGAAGCAGTTGGAAGAACGACTAAAGCGAGTCAGTAGCGGCGAGACGAAAGAAGAAATAAAGGCGGTCGTTCAACAGAACTCGATATCCACCAATCGAGTGACGCCCCCAACGTTCGATGGAAAAATTCCGTGGGCCAGCTACAAGAAGCAGTTTGAGGCAGCAGCGGAGGCTAATGCTTGGTCCCCTCACGAGAAAGCTGTTTCCCTTACGTTAGCCTTACGTGGAGAGGCGTTGTGTAATGTCCTCTTATTACCGAGGACTTTCTTGAAAGAAACTCGGAGAATAATTTGAAGTAATGATGATTTATTGTTGATTTCACATAACTCGGTTTGCGGTCTTTTACATACTGTGGTTTAAATGATACTTTGTGAATCGATCACTACGACTGTTAACATGAGTACTCAGCGTTCAACTGACGATCGCATATCTACAGGTGAACTGCCTTTCGTTCAGTCACCTGTTGACAAAGCATAATTGGAAATATGGTATTGAACGGATGTGCGATTGTCGTTGTCCGCGTAGGTATTGCTAAGTTCGATAATGCGTACTTAGCTATTTGTGCAATAAACGATAGGTTAATGTACTTAATTAAGTGTCTTTTACTTGAGGTCATAGAAGGGCATTACACCACCCCTCCTAAATGAGCGGACTCCGATATTGACGCGTAGTCTGCGAGAGCTACTTGACCTCGAGTAAAAAGCTGCAATAAGCCATAAAAATGCGTGATTATCCTATATAAAATATGGTAGATATATTAAGTATAAATAAATGTTAAAATATTGAGTTATATACATTATGAAATTGTTAAAAATTATTACAAAGAAAGAAAAGGAAGAATTGACAACAATCGAAATAAGATTGTTGTTTTATTGCGAGACTTCGTAACATTGTACGTGTTAAACGACGTTCGTCTCGGGTTGAGAATGAATTCTGCGTTCTGAACTTTTTGCTCTCCATGCTTTAATAATTGCGTTGCTTTGGGGTACAGCACTTTTAGAGGTTATCTTAACAACTGGGTCAATGAATACTAATGGTGTTAAGTGCAAAGTGCAGTGTTATTGTACTAATTATATTTGCAAAGGAGGTTGTAACTATTACTTAAGGTATGTATGCTATAATGCTACATCGAAACTTAACTTATATCAGATTGTTTTTGTGTTTGATAAATGTAGATAAAAATTCGTTTGAGTCAGCGTTCCTTATTCGTCGGTTATAATGCTTACGTTAAGGATAGGAGAGAGAGAAAAGGAGAGAAAATGGAATGGTAGGTAGATTTATATATTATATTATTAGCTTATTAGTTAAATTAATTACATATATATATTTTTTTTATAGTGGTTGAGCTTCCTGAGCGTCGGTTGCAGTGCCGTATAGACGCACACGGTTTTTGTGAACCTTCGCTGTTTTTCCTTCATCATTCGAGATGACGCAATTCGGATCCTCTACTGTGGTAACTACAAATGGTCCTTTATACCATGGATCAAATTTACGTCTTCCTTCGTTTGTCAAGGTTACTAGGTCTCCGGGATTTATATTTAATGGTTTCGAATTTATGTTTACTTTTGAGTTTCTTTTTCGTTTTTCCATTTCAAGATGTTGCGCTACTCGTAAGTGAGCGTACTGTAATCTGTATCGGAGTTCCTGTTCGAACGCATCGATATTGTAACATGGTTCTATTTTACTGTTTCGAAGAGTATCTGGCAGATGAACCTGTCGGCCATATACTAATTCGAAAGGTGTGTAATTATGGTATGTGCTTGGTGTTGTATTATAGCAAAATGCGTAGTAGTGTATCCAGTTATCCCAGTCATTGTGAAATTCATTGATATACATTCGAAGGAATTCATTCAGTACTCTGTGATTACGTTCACAGCCTCCGATTGTTTGGCTGTGGTATGCTGTAGATATTTTGTAGGATATACTGAGTAGTCGAGTCAGGTTCTCGAGCACCTGGTTCTTATACTCGATTCCCATGTCTGTCCGAATTTCTTTCATTGGTCCGTATATTAGGATGAAATGCTTTACTAAGTTTTCCGCGATTGTATTGGCTTCTTTATTGGGTATAGGGATAACTACTACGTATTTTGTTAGTTCGCATTGAACCGTAATAGCATATTTGTTATCTTGTATGGTTGTTGGGAGTTTACCGATTGTATCTATACACACAATATCGAACGGTTGCTGTGGGGTTGGTGTTAATATTAATGGTTCGGGTTTTCTTATTTTACTTTTATTTATTTTACATTGGTGGCATTGTTGTGTAAAGTTTGCAACGTCTCGTGACATGCCTTTCCAAATGTAAGTAGATCTAAGCTTCTTCAGAAGTCTTTTTTGACCGTTATGACCACCCAGCAGCGGATCATTATGATGCTGTTTTATTAGGTGTTGTTTTTCCGCATTAGTCTCTACTTTTTGCCTAGCCCTGATGAGTATGATGCTGACTTTTGTTAAATAATGATTACTTTTCTCTTTCAGTATATTTGGAGTGCACTCCTTGAAAATTTGGTCGTTAAGACACAGTTTAACTTTTTTTATTTTCATATCGATGGCTATTTTATTTAGCTCAGGCAGAACTAGCGCTAGAGCTGTTCTGCCATTAGCGACTGGGATGGTTCTGCGCGCGATGAACCTACCCTTATGCCTCAGTGACATCCTTAGATGTGTGGGCGTTAACTGAAAGCTTAATAGTGGTATTTTTATTACCTCTGCATTATTAAGGGCCTCATAAACTTTGGGCTCTGTGATTGCATTAGTTACGGGGTTGTTACTCTTTTGGGGCTGGTCGGAAGATCGAGACTTTGATCGAGTTACTACTAGTACATTACTGACATTTTTTGCTATGGACTTAAGCTCGTCGATTGTGATGCGTGACAAGGCGTCTGCACATACGTTTTGTTCGCCTTTTACATATTGGATGTCGAAGTTGTATTCTTCGAGGTCCAATCTCATACGCGTTAACTTAGATGTTGGGTCTTTCATGGAAAATAAGTAGATAAGTGGTCGGTGATCTGTTTTGACTGTAAATTTAGTTCCGAAAATGTAGCAATGAAAATATTTTATTGCCCAATGTACGGCGGTCAGTTCTTTGAGGATTGTGGGCTTGTGTGATTCGCCTTTAGTAAATGATCTGGATGCGTAGGCTATAGGTAGATCGTTTCCATTGAAATTTTGAGAGAGAATAGCACCGCATGCATAGCCTGAGGCGTCTGTTGTTATTGTGAATGGTTTCGAAAAGTCGGGGTATTGCAGGATTTGCGGTGATGTTAGTGCTGCTTTTAATTTGATGAAAGAATCTTGACATTCCTTGGTCCATTCAAACTTCACGTTTTTTCTCGTAAGCTGATTTAAAGGTGCTGTTAACTCTGCAAAATTTCTGATAAACCTGCGGTAATAATTTACAAACGCGACGAACCGTTTAACCTCGCCCGCTGTAGTCGGTACGGGGTATTTTTTGATGGTGTCATATTTCGTTTCGTCGGGTAGAATACCTTTATCGGTTATCTTGTGGCCTAAATATGTAACCTCATTACGAAAAAATTGACATTTGCGCGGGTTAAGTTTTAGATTGAATTTTCGACACGTTGCGAACACCTTTTGCAAATTTGACAAGTGGTGGTCTGTTGAACAGCCAATAACAATCAGATCATCCATGTATAAAAATGCTCTTTCTGGAGTAATGCCTGCGAAAGCTATTGACATCATCCTCTGAAAGCTGTTTGGGCTAACTGACAGACCAAAAGGCAATCTCTTAAATCGGAAAGATCCAGCATCTACGCTAAATGAAGTTACGTCTCTAGATTTTTCGTCGAGGGGGATTTGGTGGAAACCAGATATCAAATCTAGCACTGAGAACCATTTGGCTCTTCCTAGTTGATCTAGAATATCTTCTATTCGTGGTAAAGGAAATTTATCGGTTAATAATTTTTTATTAAGCTGTCTGTAATCAATAACTAGGCGCCACGCTTTTTCGCCATTTTGTGATTTTTTTAGGAACTAGAAGAACTGGACTATTATACTCCGAGACTGATGGTTCTATAATGTCGTGTTGCAAAAGTTTGTCTACCTGCCTGTTTAATTCGTCTTTTTGAGTGTGCGGTGATCTATAGTTCTTTACATATACTGGTTTTTTGTCTGTAAGTCGTAATTTTTGTTTGTAGAAATTGTTGACAGTAACGTAATCAGAATCTAATGTAAAAACGTCCGTGTATTGTTCGCAAAGTGACATCACTTTGTCCTTCACGTAATCCGGTATTCCCTCGGTGTTGATTTCTTTACGGAATTTGTCTAAACGGTCGACGTTATCGTCTGTTAGTTTGTATATGTGAAAGTTCCGTAGGTCAGTTGTGTTGACGTGTGTCGACTTGGCCCCCCCAAATTAAATTTTTTTAATCAAATCAAGGTCATTCGTTTGACGGTCGTTTGACGGTGATTGACAGTTGTGTTTCAGCGTTTGACGGTTTTTCAATTCGTGGAAACACCAATTTATTTTTTTTTAGCCCTCGATCTGGCCCCCCCAAATGAAAATTTTTGAATATAATCATGCTCGATCGATTGGCGGTCGTTTGACGGTCATTGACAGTAATATTTTACCGTTTGACGGTTTTTCAATTTCCATTAAAATGGAGGCGGCCCGACCTAAAATTAAATTTTTTTAATCAAATCAAGGTCAATCGTTTGACGGTCGTTTGACGGTCATTGGCAGTTATCTTTTATCATTTGACGGTTTTTCAATTCGTAGAAACAGCAATTTATATTTTTTAGCATCAATCTGGCCCCCCCCAAATGAAAATTTTTGAATGTAATCATGCTCGATCGATTGGCGGTCGTTTGACAGTCATTTACAGTAATATTTTATCGTTTGACGGTTTTTCCATTTCCATTGAAATGGAGGCGGCCCGACCTAAAATTAATTTTTTTTAATCAAATCACGGTCAATCGTTTGACGGTCGTTTGACGGTCATTGACAGTAATATTTCATCGTTTGACGATGTTTCCATTTCCATTAAAATGGAGGTGGCCCGGCCCAATATTTTTTTTTAATCAAAACAAGGTCATTCTTTTTACCGTCATTTGACGGTGATTGACAGTTGTGTTTCATCGTTTGACGGTTTTTCAATTCGTGGAAATATCATTTTATTTTTTTTTAGCATCGACCTGGCCCCCCCAAATGAAAATTTTTGAATGTAATCATGCTCGATCGATTGGCGGTCGTTTGACGGTCTTTGACAGTAATATTTTATCGTTTGACGGTTTTTCCATTTCCATTAAAATGGAGGTGGCCCGACCCAAAATTAATTTTTTTTAATCAAATCACGGTCAATCGTTTGACGGTCGTTTGACGATCATTGACAGTTATCTTTTATCGTTTGACGGTTTTTCCATTTCCATTAAAATTGAGGAGGCTCGGTCCAAAATTAATTTTTTTTAATCAAATCAAGGCCAATCGTTTGACGGTCGTTTGACGGTCATTGACAGTTATCTTTTATCGTTTGACGGTTTTTCAATTCATGGAAACACTATTTTATTTTTTTTTAGCATCGACCTGGCCCCCCCAAATGAAAATTTTTGAATGTAATCGTGCTCGATGGATTGGCGGTCGTTTGACGGTCATTGACGGTAATATTTTATCGTTTGACGGTTTTTCCATTTCCATTAAAATGGAGGTGGCCCGACCCAAAATTAATTTTTTTTAATCAAATCACGGTCAATCGTTTGACGGTCGTTTGACGGTCATTGACAGTAATATTTTATCGTTTGACGGTTTTTCCATTTCCATTAAAATTGAGGTGGCTTGGCGCAAAATTAAATTTTTTTAATCAAATCAAGGTCAATCGTTTGAAGGTCGTGTGACGGTCATTGACAGTTATCTTTTATCGTTTGGCGGTTTTTCAATTCATGGAAACACCATTTTATTTTATTTAGCATCGACCTGCCCCCCCAAATAAAAATTTTTGAATGTAATCATGCTCGCATGATATGCAGTTGCAGCATAAAATGCTGCAACTGGTGTAATTACTACAGTAGGTTGAGTAGGGACGATAGCATCTTGTAAGTCATCGTACAATTCCCATTGATTATTGTGTCTCATAACGTCATAGCCTCATAACATATGAAACAAAATGGTTATGTCTGAAATGGACTGTACCAAATAATCTGGAAAATAGTTTTATGTGTGACTAATATATCCCACAGTATAATTCTGTAAATATACATTTATACCTGTAGTATATTCCTTTAAATTGCATGGTGACGGGTAGATCTTACGTCCATTTCAATAAACATATTATTTCATTAATCGCACAGCTATCGCGTAGCTCACATGTGGATCCAAATCCTGTATGCTCAATGAAACAAAACAATAAAACAATACTGGAAATCAACCTCAAACGATTGAGTATGTTTTGGTTTCCAAATTTTCTTTTTAAAAATGATATCATTTGCACGTTATGGAGAACTGTCTATAATTGTCTATATAAAAACAATGGGCACAACTATATCACAACAAAAAATATTAATAATTACGGGGTGGTCAGGTGGACCCTAAAATTAGATTCTTTTCTCAAGAATGGAAAAAAAATTGTCAAATACTAATATGTTTAGATTCAAACATTTCAATTTTTGGGCGTGCCGAGTCCATTTTAATTGAAATGGAAAAACCGTCAAATGATAAACATTACCGTCATAACCGTCAAACGACGCCAATCGATCGAGCATGATTACATTCAAAAATTTTCATTTGGGGGGCCAGGTCGATGCTAAAAAAATAAAATGGTATTTCCACGAATTGAAAAACCGTCAAACGATAAAAGATAACTGTGAATGACCGTCAAACGACCGTCAAACGAATGACCTTGTTTTGATTAAAAAAAAATAATTTTTGGGTCAGGCCACCTCCATTTTAATGGAAGTGGAAAAATCGCCAAACGATAAAATATTACTGTCAATGATCGTCAAACGATTGACCGTGATTTGATTAAAAAAAATTAATGGGTCGGGCCACCTCCATTTTAATGGAAATGGAAAAACCGTCAAACGATAAAATATTATTGTCAATGACTGTCAAAGGACCGTCAATAGATCGAGCATGATTACATTCAAAAATTTTCATTTTGGGGCGGGGGGCAGGTCGATGCTAAAAAAAAATTAAATGATGTTTCCATGCATTGAAAAACTGTCAAACGATAAAAGATAACTGTCAATGACCGTCAAACGATTGACCTTGTTTTGATTAAAAAAAATATTGGGTCGGGCCACCTCCATTATAATGGAAATGGAAACACCGTCAAACGAAATATTACTGGCAATGACCGTCAAACGACCGCCAATCGATCGAGCATGACTACATTCAAAAATTTTCATTTGGTGGGGGGGGGCAGGTCGATGCTAAAAAAAAACAAAATGGTGTTTCCATAAATTGAAAAACTGTCAAACGATAAAAGATAACTGTCAATGACCGTCAAACGATTGACCTTGTTTTGATTAAAAAAAAATATTGGGTCGGGCTACCTCCATTTTAATGGAAATGGAAACACCGTCAAACGATAAAATATTACTGTTAATGACCGTCAAACGATTGACCGTGATTTGATTAAAAAAAATTAATTTTAGGTCAGGCCGCCTCCATTTCAATGGAAATGGAAAAACCGTCAAACGATAAAATATTACTGTCAATGACCGTCAAACGACCGCCAATCGATCGAGCATGATTACATTCAAAAATTTTCATTTGGGGGGGCCAGATTGATGCTAAAAAATATAAATTGCTGTTTCCACGAATTGAAAAACCGTCAAATGATAAAAGATAACTGTCTATGACCGTCAAACGACCGTCAAACGATTGACCTTGATTTGATTAAAAAAATTTAATTTTAGGTCGGGCCGCCTCCATTTTAATGGAAATGGAAAAACCGTCAAACGGTAAAATATTACTGTCAATGACCGTCAAACGACCGCCAATCGATCGAGCATGATTATATTCAAAAATTTTCATTTGGGGGGGCCAGATCGATGCTAAAAAAAAATAAATTGGTGTTTCCACGAATTTAAAAACCGTCAAACGGTGAAACACAACTGTCAATCACCGTCAAACGACCGTCAAACGAATGACCTTGATTTGATTAAAAAAATTTAATTTGGGGGGGCCAAGTCGACACACGTGTTGTGTTGACTTTAATGTTTTTTATTGTCACTGGGTTGTCGTTTGTATTTAGTAGTTTAATGAGTGGAGATTTGTTTGAGACTATCGTTCGAGCTATGAATACACCTGGATGTATTTCGTCATTAGTTACTACTGCGTCGTTTGTTAATGTTTTAAGTTTAGGGACAGGTCTAACAACTTCACATCTTGGTGGTAAGATTATTGTCTCGTCGTCGGGTCCACTAGAAATTGGGAGTTGTAACTTCTTGCGTCCTACTTGAACTGTCATGCACCAATTATCGTAATCTAATATACACTTGTACTTAGTAATAAAATCTCGACCTAGTATTGCATCTGATGGTATGGGAAAATCGGATGGGACTATCTGAAAAGTGTGTTTTACTTCATGTCCTTTGAGAAAAAATTTTGTACTCATTGTACCTAATGATTGTACTGCGCCACCTGTTACTCCTTTAATATTTGTTTTATTTGACTCGTCTAAAATTTGATTGGGGTCTAATTTTGATTGTTTAAATATGGATATATCTGCCCCAGTGTCAATTAGAAATGAACAGTCTAAATGGGACATAGCAGTAGTAAGTACGATTGAATTTGAAAATGAGAGATCAAAATGATAAATATTCGCATCAGATTTTCCCTTAACCTCCGTTACTGGGGGTCTCGGCCGTTTCCCTGGTCGGGTTCCATTTCATCGTTGTTTTCCGATGAAAGGTTATATACCCGGGTTGCGTTTCCGTGACCTCGTGAACGATTTCCACTGCCGCGGATTCGTTGACTGCCGCGATAGTTATAATAGGATCTATTTAAATTCCCTTGACCTTGGCTTTGGCGGCCTCTCGAGCTTATCGCACCACGATTATTGCGAGTATTATTATTGTTATGATTACCTCGACCACGATAATTATTATGATAAAAAGATGGTTGATTTCGTGTATAGAAAATACTAGACGAAGATGTTGGCTGTGTTGGACTAACGCTTATGAATTTAGTGAGAGCGTCTTGGATGGTGGAGAAATTTCCAGCTTTCATTACTATACTAGCTCTCTCTGATGTTGTATTTTTGATTATGGTTCGTACTGTATGTTCAGTGGCGTATTTGTTCGCCACCGCAACTGGTACACCCTCAGCTATATAGGCTTTTTGAAGTTTTTCCGCCAATATCTCCATTTCTGCCGCGTATGCATTAATGTCTTTGTGGTTCTGTTTGCAGTTAGATAATTTAGTTGCAAGCGACTGAGAACTTTCAGTTTGAATTCCTGATTGCAGTTTAAGAATTATATTGTCTAAGGTATTTTCATTTGTAATAAGGTCCCTCGCCTTGCCCGTTAAGCGAGTCTTAACGAACGCAATGGCATTGGGGCCATGATCATTGGAGATTGTTTTCAGCAATTCTAGTGCATCTATGAATGCACGGAGTTTGTTTGGTGAGCCATCAAATTCTGCTGGAAGAATTTGACTGGCGAGCTTGAAAAATTCAATGTTTGATAGAGGCATATTTGCAGTTTGAATTTCTTCGTCTGAATTGTTTGTTAGTTGTTGAAATGTTTTTAGAGTAATATTACGGGAGTAAAGGGTGGGAAACGTAAAATTGTAGCATAATCGCTTAACTCGTAATAGAAATTAGTGAGCAGCAAAGTCAAAGTAGTTATAAATTTTACGATAATTCAAGATTCAAGTTTATATCTTAGTTCTTAGCATAATTAAGTTGTAATTAATCCTTAGTCTAGATGATTTTTATTTAATTTTAGCTTAGATTTACGTGGGATAAGATAGTATATTAAAGTGCTTGTATATACGCAATTCGCAATTATTATATTCGCTAAGCATGGGAGAGAATAAAATGCAAAACTTACATTATTGTCCATTCCTTTTAGCGGTAGGGGTACGGGTGTCATATCGGCGAACTACACTGTCACTAACACTGACCACTGACGCACTGACTTGTAAGTTCCTGAGGTGCAGCTAATGTCTGGGTTGTTGTGCTGGCCTAAAGGTCTTGGAGCGGGTCCTGGTACTGCCTGGGAGCTGGTGCCGGTGCAGGTGCTGGAGCTGGTGCCAGTGGGAAACGTTGGATGCCTTGGAGTGCCGGTACAGCTTGCGGTATGGTCATTGTTGAAATCGCGTATCCTCTTTGTATGTTCCTTTTGACGTTTCTGCGGTACATTTGGAACATTTTTAGCAGGAACAGGGCAGTTAGGAGTCCTAGGATCGCGTACAGTACGACTTTCACATCCTTGGTGACGTTGTACTCCTGGTTCTCAACAATGAAGTTGGAGTTTACTACGCCGCTTTCGTGTAAGTCTTGAGTGCTCGACTTGGTGTTGCCCATCTCTTCTAATCGTCAGGATACTTCCACTTAACGTCCACTATGATTCCACTGGCAGGATCGCCATGTAATGTCCTCTTATTACCGAGGACATTCTTGAAAGAAACTCGGAGAATAATTTGAAGTAATGATGATTTATTGTTGATTTCACATAACTCGGTTTGCGGTCTTTTACATACTGTGGTTTAAATGATACTTTGTGAATCGATCACTACGACTGTTAACATGAGTACTCAGCGTTCAACTGACGATCGCATATCTACAGGTGAACTGCCTTTCGTTCAGTCACCTGTTGACAAAGCATAATTGGAAATATGGTATTGAACGGATGTGCGATTGTCGTTGTCCGCGTAGGTATTGCTAAGTTCGATAATGCGTACTTAGCTATTTGTGCAATAAACGATAGGTTAATGTACTTAATTAAGTGTCTTTTACTTGAGGTCATAGAAGGGCATTACAGTTGGAAGTTCTTCAGACGCTATCCACCGAGGAAGCCGGGAAATACAAGGAGCTGCTGAGGCGACTGGAAATGCGGTTCGGCCAAACACATCCCAGATGTCCAATAGCCGTCAGAGATCGAACGAGACCCTGCAGGAGTTCGAAGCGGACGTAGCCAGACTAGTGAGGTTGGCGTATCCCACGGCACCGGAACAGATGATGGAGTGCCTCGCAGTGCAAACGTTCGTGAGCGGGCTGCGGGACCAGGAACTGCAGAGGGCCCTGAGACTAGCTCGACCGAAAACATTAATGGACGCGCTCGCCATCGCACTGGAGCATGATGCAGCCATGGAATCCTCCCGCGGTCACGGCCGTGTTCGAGCGGTTTCAGACGAAGTAGACACTGAAAAGCTCGTGGAAAGGGTCCTACAGCAGATCATGGAGGTGCTGTCGGCGAAGAAGAAGGTAGTTCGCTGTTGGAACTGTGGCGAAGTGGGCCATGTGAAGAGTTCTTGCAAGCGGCCTAGAACAGCGGCGCCGGCAAAGGCCCAGGAAAACTAATGCGGGTCGATAAGAAAGGGGAAACGTCGACCCGTAGCAGTGGAAACCCCCGGGCCAGTATAGCCTCATTTTCCCACCAATTGGGGAGCGCGTACGTCAATGGCACTATCGACGGGAGATCCCACGCCATGCTTGTGGACACGGGAGCTACGAAGACGATCGTACGCTCGGAAGTCGTGAGGGACCGTAGGAAGATTAGGCTAAGTAGGTGGCAATTAAGAACTGCCACTGGGGAGAAGGCAGTAATACACGGTGAAGCGACGGTTAGCATGACGTTGGGACGAGTAAAGTTTGACCATCCTGTTCTCATAGCCGAAATTGAGGAAGACGTCATACTGGGGATGGACGTCATGAGCATGGATTCCAGTTGGACTTCGGACACCGAGTGTTGAGGATCGGTCAAGAAGAATTACTGCTACACAATCGTGACAACTTTGTGTTAGACGTAATAATGGCAGAAGATGTGATTCTCCCGGAACGAAGCGAAACGATCACCTCTACCTGTCTGAGAGGTGTTGTGGAAAAGGGAATTCCAGCCGTGATCGAACCAGAAAACGATGACAATCGACTGGCTCGGGGGGTACTGGTAGGAAAGGCGCTCGTTACTCTCTCAAGGGAAGTGCCTGTGCGGCTACTCAACATCAATCAGTACCCGGTCACCATCAAGAAGGGTACGAAGCTGGGCAAGTAGATAGAATAGGCCGGTTCAGCCCCCTTTTTCCGTACATAACCTCACTTTTGCCGGTATTTGAAATTCCCGCCGCGCGCTAGCCGGCCTCAAGGTCACAGCCCGCCGGCCCTTCCACCGGGGTCTCCGCCCCCTGCCCCAGGCATGGAACACAAAGATGGAAAGATGGCGTGACAGATGTCACGGAACACAAATTTGACAGACGTTGCAAAGATGGTCCCCCCTCCTCCTCCCTGGTGCGAGATTTTAGGGAGGGGGAGCGGGAACCCGATCGTAATTTCTTTTCTTGTTATTTTATATCAGACTAAGCTTTTACACCAAAAAATATCGTAATTTCGACATGATAGATTACCTCAAAACGCTGGTCGTGACGTCACGCTGTTGTCGTTGGTGGTGACACCGATAGGCGGCGTCTTCTTTCAAGATACAAAAATAAAAGACGGAATTCGAATTTGTTTTTATTTTTTATTAAGTTACAAAAAAAGGTGTTGACTCGCAGGCGGGATCCACCTCTTGAAGGTTAAAAGGAAAAATTAAAAAAATAATCTAACGAAATTCATTTCCTAGCTTACCAATTCACCCCACCCAGACCGTTAGAAAACCTTCTTCGTATCTGTACGCTACCCGCCTCCCTAAAAAGGGTGGCAGAATAATCATCCCTGGCGGCGGCGCTGGTGTAGAGGCGGCCACGATGAACGGGGGTGGTCCCATCATTATGGCAGTAGGTTTATGCTATAAAAAGCGAATTGACTTAATTAAAATCAGGATGGGAGGTGTCATAAATACGGTCGTAGGTTTGTGTTATAAAAGTGAATTGAAATCAAATACAAAATCAGGGTGGGGGCTATCACTATTGCCGTAGGTTTATGCTATAAAAAGCAAATTAACTTAATCAAAATACAAAAATCAGGATGGGAGGTGTCATAAATATGGTCGTAGGTTTGTGTTATAAAAGCGAATTGACTTAATGAAAATCAAATAAGTAAAGGAATAACTACTGTATATTTAACTGAAATAATGTACGTGAATTGTGTAATATTACCAGTGATTGTATTAAAAATTGAGGATGTACACTTACTCTTAATTGGGGGGGCAACACCCGCCTCAAGTGAACAATCACGGCTCGTTCTGAAACAAACAAACACACACACAAAAATTTTTACACAACAATTTTGAAGTAATGTACCTTCTGCTTCCGTCGCCTGCATTTTGGAAATAAAGTAACGAACGTTTCTTTCCTCGGGAAACGGGAAAGTTTAGGTGAAAACTAGTACAACACACACGATTCGAAGACAATTACCAAGCCTGTTAAGATAATGGTAATGGACGAGATAGGAGGCACTTTTGATTCCAAATATCGAGGACGACAATTACTTGATTAATGAGTTTCGCAAATAATGAGGGTCACGGATTCGCTTTTAAATCTTTGATAATTACTGCAGCACATAATGTATGAACAATCACGGCTCGTTCTGAAACAAACAAACGCACACACAAAATTTTTACACAACAATTTTGAAGTAATGAACCTTCTGCTTCCGTCGCCTGCATTTTGGAAATAAGTAACGAATGTTTCTTTCCTCGGGAAAGTTTAGGTGAAAACTAGTACAACACACACGATTCGAAAACAATTTCCAAGACTGTTAAGATAATGGTAATGGACGAGATAGGAGGCACTTTTATACAAATAGTAAAACCCGCTAATTATTGCAAAATATGCACTTAGGAATCCGTTTTAATGATTAAAATTTCGTATATAAATCAGCCTACTTTCGCGGAATCAATCAGTTTGGTGTGTGTGTGCTACAAGGTAATTAATTCACGTGTAAGTACATATTTTGTATTTCTTTAATTTATTTTGAAGACCTTTCATATTATCACATTAAAGTGTAGTAATTCTATAATACAGTCATTTTTGGAGAGTCAAAAGTACTTTTAATTGTTTACAGTATTCAGATAAGAGGGTAATATTCCAAATTTTCGCACGCTTCAACAGTTGATCTAAAAGTGCATTTTGTTTTCCATTCTTTCATTTTTGTAAAAATTTGGTTTTATTCTCACATGGATTTGAATAAATTCTATAAAATTGCAGAAGGTGATTTGAAGCCTACTGCAAAACTCTCAAATTTCCCCATTGATTCGCAATATTTTGTATTTCTTTCATACACCATTAAAGTGTACGTTGGGTACTTGTTTTTGAATTTTTAATTCACGTATAAGTACATATTTTGTATTTCTTTAATTTATTTTGAAGGCCTTTCATATTATCACATTAAAGTGTAGTAATTCTATAATACAGTCATTTTTGGAGAGTCAAAAGTACTTTTAATTGTTTACAGTATTCAGATAAGAGGGTGATTGTCCAAATTTTTGCACGCTTCATCAGTTGATCTAAAAGTGCATTTTGTTGTCCATTCTTTCATTTTGTAAAATTTGGTTTTATTCTCACATGGATTTGAATAAATTCAATAAAATTGCAGAAGGCGATTTGAAGCCTACTGTAAAACTCTCAAATTTCCCCATTGATTCGCAATATTTTGTATTTCTTTCATACACCATTAAAGTGTACGTTGGGTACTTGTTTTTGAATTTTTCAATAATTTTTTAATTCACGTGTAAGTACATATTTTGTATTTCTTTAATTTATTTTGAAGGGCTTTCATATTATCACATTAAAGTGTAGTAATTCTATAATACAGTGATTTTTTGGAGAGTCAAAAGTACTTTTAATTGTTTACAGTATTCAGATAAGAGGGTGATTGTCCAAATTTTTGCACGCTTCATCAGTTGATCTAAAAGTGAGTATGCATTTTGTTTTCCATTCTTTCATTTTTGTAAAATTTGGTTTTATTCTCACATGGATTTGAATAAATTCAATAAAATTGCAGAAGGCGATTTGAAGCCTACTGCAAAACTCTCAAATTTCCCCATTGATTCGCAATATTTTGTATTTCTTTCATACACCATTAAAGTGTACGTTGGGTACTTGTTTTTGAATTCTTCAATAATTTTTTAATTCACGTGTAAGTACATATTTTGTATTTCTTTCATTTTGAAGACCTTTCATACACCATCAAAGTGTACGTTGGGTACTTTGTCAATTTTTTTTTTTTTCAAAAAATTTTTAATAATTTTTAATAATTTTAATTTTCTCAAAAAATATTTTGTATTTCTTTCATTTTGAAGACCTTTCATACACCATCAAAGTGTACGTTGGGTACTTTGTCAATTTTTTTTTCCAAAAAATTTTTAATAATTTTAATAATTTTAATTTTCTCAAAAAATATTTTGTATTTCTTTCATTTTGAAGACCTTTCATACACCATCAAAGTGTACGTTGGGTACTTTGTAAATTTTTTTTCCAAAAAATTTTTAATAATTTTAATAATTTTAATTTTCTCAAAAAATATTTTGTATGTCTTTCATTTTGAAGACCTTTCATACACCATCAAAGTGTACGTTGGGTACTTTGTCAATTTTTTTTTCCAAAAAATTTTTAATAATTTTAATTTTCTCAAAAAATATTTTGCATTTCTTTCATTTTGAAGACCTTTCATACACCATCAAAGTGTACGTTGGGTACTTTGTCAATTTTTTTTTCCAAAAAAATTTTTAATAATTTTAATAATTTTAATTTTCTCAAAAATATTTTGTATTTCTTTCATTTTGAAGACCTTTCATACACCATCAAAGTGTACGTTGGGTACTTTGTCAAAATTTTTAATAATTTTAATTTTCTCAAAAAATATTTTGTATTTCTTTCATTTTGAAGACCTTTCATACACCATCAAAGTGTACGTTGTTGGGTACTTTGTAAATTTTTTTTACAAAAATTTTTAATAATTTTAATTTTCTCAAAAAATATTTTGTATGTCTTTCAATTTGAAGACCTTTCATACACCATCAAAGTGTACGTTGGGTACTTTGTCAATTTTTTTTTTCAAAAAATTTTTAATAATTTTAATTTTCTCAAAAAATATTTTGCATTTCTTTCATTTTGAAGACCTTTCATACACCATCAAAGTGTACGTTGGGTACTTTGTCAATTTTTTTTTCCAAAAAAATTTTTAATAATTTTAATAATTTTAATTTTCTCAAAAATATTTTGTATTTCTTTCATTTTGAAGACCTTTCATACACCATCAAAGTGTACGTTGGGTACTTTGTCAATTTTTTTTTCCAAAAAATTTTTAATAATTTTAATAATTTTCATTTTCTCAAAAAATATTTTGTATTTCTTTCATTTTGAAGACCTTTCATACACCATCAAAGTGTACGTTGGGTACTTTGTCAATTTTTTTTTTTCATTTTTTTTTTCATTTTTTTTTCATATCCAGATATCCAACGTTTCTGAAGTTTTCACTGGGTGTTCAGTACAGTATTCAGATAAGAGGGTGATATTCCAAATTTTCGTTTTCCAGTTGATCTAAAAGTGAGTATGCATTTTGTTTTCCATTCTTTCATTTTTTGAAAAATTTGTTTTTTTATTCTCAGATGGATTTGAATAAATTCAATAAAATTGCAGAAGGCGATTTGAAGCCTACTGCAAAACTGTGCGATTTCCCCGTTGACGTTCCGCAAAGGATTATATCGGCCAGAGTGGTGGACACTAAATTTGGAAAGAGCGTGTTACTAGAGCTGGAGGAATCTCAAGTGTTTCTTCCAAAGAGAGCGACCGGAGAATTAGAGGGAAATATTGAGGAATTTAAGAAGGCGACGTACGGAGTGATTTATAAAGGGCAGAAGGAGGTCGGGAAAGGGAACCCCATGATATTATTTAATATTGCAAAAATTTAGAGGTGAGTGTGTGTATGTGTATATTTTGTAAAGAGGGAGAAGATGAGAGTGAACAAAGTTACTAAGAAATGCACTGAGTTAATTGGAAAATTAAAAAAATATAAGGATGGACATTTTAATATTTGGATTAAACCTATTCAAAGGCATATCAGGTTATGTAACATTGTATTACGTGATGAGGAAGATAATTTATCTGTTGGGAAAATACGTAAGTTACAAACGCTGATACATCACTTAAAGTCTTTTCAAAAATTATTTTTGCGAAAAATTCATGCGATTGGTGCAGGATCAAAATTAAATCAACGTATTAAGTGGGAAGATGTGATTTCTTGTTTTCGGAGTAGAATTAGGACAAGTGTCATAATTAATCTATCGCATAAGTGTTTAGTCTCATTTTTGGAGGATGCTGAAATACTATTCCGAAAGAAAATCAAAATTATTTTAAAAAAGTTTAGGATGATTAAAGTAAATGCTAATTTTTGTGGAGAGTTCATTAAACAATCAAAAGGTGAGGATATTTTGGAATATAAATATTTTAATACTAAAAATGGAGTGATTGACGAAGGAACGGATTTGCAAAGTTGGTTCATGGAGCAAATTAAAGATAAAATTAGTAACAAAATGTCAGAATTTCAGGAACGTGATTCAGGATGGACACTAAATCGAATTATCTTTTTAGAAATTAATATTAATAAATATGAAATGGGTAATGGGTCGTCATTTATAAAGCTACCGGTGGAAATAGAGAGGAAACGTGCAGTTATTAATGTTCGGAATAGTGATGATAAGGCATGTTTCTATTGGTCTGTTGTATGCGGTATATTTCCTTCAAAGAGTCATAAAAACAATTTAATATCTTCATATCCTTACTATAAGGCAGTTTTGGTAACGGAAAATTTAGAAGCACCTATGCCGTTACAACAAATATCAAAATTCGAAATTGCTAATAGCATAAGTATTAATGTATATGGTTTAGAATTACAAAAGAAAAACTGCTATACAGTAGTTCCGATTAGATTAACGAAAAATAAATTAGATACTCACGTTAATTTATTATTAATTCAAAATAAATATTATCCCAAAGAAGCTAATTTTGATCATGTCGAAGATAATGAAGAAATTAAATATCATTACTGCTACATCCAAAATTTGTCTAGATTAGTTTCGTCACAGCTAAATAAGAACATTCACAAAAAATGCATTTGTGACAGATGTTTGAATTACTTTCAAAAACAAGAGAAGTTCAATGAGCATATAAAACTTTGTGCTAGTAGAAACGATTATAAAATTTCATTCCCCAATTATGAGTATGTTGAATTTCGAAATTTCGTTTTTAAGCAAACGGCACCTTTTATTATCTATGCAGATTTTGAAAGCCTTTTGGAGGCTTTCGACGACGTCTCTGCTACTTCTGCTGCTACAAGAAAATATCAAAAACATAAAGCTTATTCTGCAGGTTACTATTTAAAATGTGCTTATGACGAGTCCATAATAGCTATCGTGGTACAGATTGCATAGAATGGTTTAGAATGGAACTAAAAAAGTTAGCTAAATTAATTGAGTCAAAAATGAAAAATATCATACCTGTCACCAGCAAACCTACCAGCAAAGCGAAAATTTGTCATATTTGTGAGAAACCGTTTAAAGCTGAGGATAAAGTAGTCTTGGACCATAATCACTTTAATGGGGAAGTAAGGGGTTGGGCGCATGCGCAGTGCAATCTCTCGTTTAAAAAGCTCTTTGTGGTGCCTATAGTTTTTCATAATTTGACAGGATACGATAGTCATTTTTTAATAAGAGATCTAGCTAAATCGGGGAGCTTGACCATACTTCCCAACAACAAAGAAAGATACATATCATTTACGCAATATGATGACGAGACGAAAATAAAGTTCCGATTTATAGATTCAATTAGATTTTTGGGCGCATCTCTCGATGAATTGGTGTCGATCATGGAAAGGGAAAATCTCATAATTGTGAAAAGTGAATTTGGGTGTGCTGCTGATGATGATGAAAAATTTAATTTATTAACCAGAAAAGGTGTCTTTTGTTACGATTACATTTCGCACATTGATAAGTTAGAGGAAACAGAATTACCATCGATTGAACATTTCTACAACAAATTAACTGATGAAAGTATTAGTTTCGAGAAGTATGCTCACGCTCAAAAGGTTTGGAAAAAGTTTGAAATTCAAAATTTGGGGGAATATTCGGACATATACTTGAAAACTGATGTCCTACTTTTGGCGGATGTGTTTGAAAATTTTAGAAAAAATTGCATTGCAACTCACAAGTTAGATCCAGCATGGTATTACACAATGCCAGGTTATACATGGGACTGTATGCTTAAATATACAAAATGTAAATTAGAATTGTTACGCGATGTTGATCAAATAATGTTTATAGAGCAAGCTATCCGTGGCGGCATTTCCGTATGTTCCAATCGCTATTCCGAAGCGAATAACAAGTACATGTCTTCATATAATCCTTGTAATCCATCCAAATATATCCTTTATTTGGACGTTAATAACCTCTATGGGAAAAGTATGATGGAGCCTCTTCCACATGGTGGGTTCGAATGGGTCGATGATGTTGATAATTTTGACGTAATGTCCATTCCAGACGACAATCCGGAAGGATATATACTTCAGGTTGACTTGGAATACCCCAAGAGATTACATGACATTCATAAAGATTTTCCATTTGCTGCCGAACACCGCGTACCTCCCCGTTCGAAATGCTCTAAATTAATGACCACTTTGTACGATAAGAAAGAGTACGTTTTGCATTATCGAAATTTAAAACAGGCTCTGGCGAACGGTTTAGTCTTAAATAAAATATACAAAATTTTAAAATTCCAGCAGAGCACCTGGTTAAAACCATATATCGATCTGAATAGCAACCTTAGAGCTGCTGCAACGACCTCTTTCTTAAAAAATCTTTATAAACTTTTTAATAATGCCGTATTTGGTAAAACTATGGAGAATATACGCAAACATCGTGTACTTAAAATTGCTAAAACCTGGGGAGGGCGTCACGGAGCTAAAAATTTCATTGCTTCCCCACTATTTCACAGCAGACTGATTTTAGATGATAATTTAACAATTATTGAATTAAGAAAAGCAGAATTGATATTTAATAAGCCTTTGTATGTAGGTATGTCCATTTTAGACTTGTCAAAATTGTATATGTACGATTTCCATTACCAATACATGTTACCGAAATTGGGAGAAAACTGTAAACTTCTTTACACCGACACCGATAGCTTTATCTATGAGTTGTGGTGTGATGATGCGTACAAGGAAATTATTAAATCAAATTTGTCAAAATTCGATACTTCTGATTATGAAGAAGGTAACCCATACGACATACCATTGGTAAATAAAAAAGTTCCAGGGCTTATGAAAGATGAGACAAATGGCAAAATAATAACACATTTCGTTGGACTGAGATCAAAAATGTATACATTTAAAGTGTTGGGAGGGAAAGTAACCAAAAAATCTAAGGGGGTAAGGTATAACGTAGTTAAAAATACGTTAACCTTTAAGGACTATGAGAGATGTTTAAAACATTTTAAAGAGGTTATGATCACCCAACGTGGCATTCGTTCCTTCGCCCATAACGTATTCAGCATCGAACAAACCAAAATTTTGCTTGGCAAGCGTATTTATACGAGTCGATTGCTCCTCTAATCTAGATTGTAATGCTGTTATGGATGTTTCAACTTTTGAAACCTTTTCGTTAAAATTGCGGACATAATCGGTTATGAGAGTGACAGTAATATTATTCTTCCGGTCCACATAGTTCTTTGTTACCTTAGGGATCTCTTTGGTTAACGAATTATGTAGTTGATTGAATTTCGCTAGCTGTCGCTCATGTTCAATGGTTAACTTGAAAACTATTTGATCATCAACATATTCCTTAGTTGCGACATCTTGTTTGTCCGTTGGTCTCTGTACGTTACAAAGTTTTACATTTTCAAAGTCAAAACTTCCCTCTGCTGTTCGCGGTACTATTGGAGGAGGAGGAGGAGGAGGAGGTACCACCACCCTATTTGAATGACGACCAAATTTATCGAGACTCATTTTACTACAACTTGTTTCATACTAAAGTGATAAAACATTGTCGTTAATATATAACTTGAGCTTCTCGAAGTTCTTCGATAATGGAGGAAATTTCATTGTCATGGGACGTATTACCAGCTTCTTTTGAGGATATCAACAGCCTTAATCTGTTTACCAATTCATTCACGTCATCCCAGTACACATATTCAATGGGATAAGTATTGTATACCTTTCCGCTGCCACTGTGTTCAGGGGTTGACTCGGAGAAATCGATCATCTTTCGTGTATCTGTACTTAGTAGAGGTTTAACAATACGTGTATATTTCATACTACCACTGGCTGCTAATCGACCAATATCGCTGTAACCCCTTCTGAATAAATTTGAGGCATCCAAAATTCGTTTATAATTTTCAAGGTCGTTTAGTGAATAATTGTCCGGTTCTTTGTGAAAAATCAGTCTGTAGAGACCATCGGAACCGTGAAACTGCTCCCTGTCCACTATAACATCCCCACTAATCTTATCGAAATCCAAGGTAGCCTTTCCGAGGTACCATTTCGATGTAGCAGGATCATACTTTGGACCTCGGACATCGTCGAGATGTGGAGACTGATTAAAATAACTTATAATGTACCGTTGACTGATCTCCGGATATTGAGATATATACTCGTTTATCACACTACTATCACCGGTTTCATTAATTTCACGTTGAATCTCCTCAATGGACATCTCATTATAATTTTTGGAAATTTCATCATAATTTTCATCTTCCTCTTCGTTATAGGACTGTTTTATTTCATGAAGCGGTAAAAATTGCGTTTCTTCTAATTTTGGTGTAGGTGGTGGTGACCTTTTCTTTATTTTTAGTAGTTCTGGTTGTTTTTCCTGCTTTATTTGCTGTCGTACTAGTAAATTTAAAGGTTTCGTCACAGGATTCAAAAGTTTATTCAATGTACTGTCTTCCTCCGATCGGCCTAACTTCAATGCTTGATACTTTTTTCTTACAATCCTTGCCAAGTTTTGTATTCGTTTCTTACGCGCAGCTTCCACATTACTTAATACTTTCATGGTGGTGTACTGAAGTCACACCACTAGTCTTGAACTTTTATATACGCATCGAATCCGTTGCGATACCGACCATCGTTTAAATCACATTCTTTTACGATTACCAAAGTGCCAAATTTCTCATTATTCCAACAGTTAAAACATAACCGCTTAAACTCTTCATAGGACATGTCTGGTGAGACGTGTTCGTCGAATACATGCTTCAAATTAACATCATCCTGTTTAAATAGCACTATTACATTGCAATTGTCTCGAACGAGTTGTTTGGGTATTTTCGAATAGGTTTGACAGAGGTAGGCCACATCCACTCCTTTATGACGACCCATCGAGAAATAGGAACGGATTTTGTCTTGTTTCTCACATGCTACATCATCGAATATGAATATTGAATTTTCTCTTGCTTCCTCGGGGTCCATTATCGTATCACTGTCCTTAAATGGGAAATAACGTACGCCTTTGACTTTCCGCAAAACCTCCTCCAACAATTGATATTTCGGTTGATATAACGATTTTGAATACAGGTAAACATTTTCGAAACGTAGACCATTTGCATTGAAGAGTAACGTTAAAATAGCATTAGTTTTTCCGCAACCACTCGGTCCACAAAATATACCTCGAAAACAATTCGGTAACAATTTACTGTGTTTAGGTTGATCGGGAATTTTTTCGATGAAATCCAAATTTTCTATCGGTAACTCCATGTCTTGCTTGACGATATCCATTTTAAATACTAGACCTCCCGACTTTATATCCTGTATATAAATATCACATGATCACCTATAGAGATCTATTGTCATGTTAACGTTCAAACGACGAAGAGGTGCCGGATTCTTAAATAGTTTGATTAATAAGTTACCAGTCGAGTTGCATATTCCAGGATTTCAGTTTTGTGGCCCAGGGACGAAAGTACACAAACGAATCGCACGTGGTGAGAGAGGGGTCAATCCGTTAGATAACGCCTGTATGAAACACGACTTGGCATATACCCAAAATTCATCTCTAGCCGATAGACATAAAGCTGATTGGGAATTGGAGAATCGTGCGTGGGAAAGAGTTAAAGCAAAGGACGCTTCATTCGGTGAAAAAACAGCCGCTTGGCTAGTAACGACAGGAATGAAGGCTAAAAGGAAATTAGGAATGGGTCGACGACTACGACGACGACGACGCCCCGTATCTTCATTCCGAAACGCTTTGGTAAATCCGGTGTCTGCAGCATTAAAAAAACTTCCGCTACCATTAACTGAACAAGATATCAGACGAAATTCGCTGCTGGGATTACGTGCTGCTCGAGCGGCGCTCAAAAATGTCGGAGGAAAACGTAAAATTAGAGTCCCTCGTGTAATACCTCTACCTAAATCTGGTGGCTTCCTACCTCTATTGATACCCATTTTGTCAGCACTGGGGGCCGTAGGTGGATTGGCGAGCGGAGCGTCGGCCGTCGCTAAAACCGTTATAGATGCGAAAAACGCCAAGAAGAAACTAGAAGAAGATAATCGTCATAATAAGGCTATGGAAGAGATTGGAAGAAAAGGCTCCGGGCTATACCTAAGGAAGACACCATGAGGAGGATTCGGACTCTACTTAAAGAAAAAAAACTGCCAATAAAGCTACCCAATAGAGCCCTCTACGATTATGAAATTGTTAAGTTTGCGAAACGATTACATATTCCATATTTTCGGGGTGTGTTCATGCGTGATACCCTACCGAAAACACCTAGACGTAACGAGAGTGCCATCGTTAATTTGGATACGAACCAGCATGAGGGTACACATTGGGTAGCTTACAGGAAACGTGATGATTGTGTAAAATATTTCGATAGTTTTGGAGATTTGAAACCACCGAAAGAACTGGCTCGATATTTTGGAAAAGATGTAAAAATCATTTACAATGAAAGGCGATTTCAGAATTTTACAGCTAGCAATTGTGGAAAACTATGTCTCGAATTTCTATATAAAAATGAATAAAAAAGAGTTTCAATGTCAGTCATGTCTGTGATTTTCACATTAAAAAGTCGTACGTCGACGCTCTCCATTGACTTGGTAAATCCCATCATACTAGATCCCGGGTACCAGTACGGTTTAGCACTAATCGGATTCCATTCATATCATACTATTCCGAACGTCGATGAGAATACGGAATTTCATTATAAGAAAGGGACTACTTCTCAATCTTTCGCTATACCTTCCGGTTCTTATGAGATAACAGACATTAGTGATTTGATCACAAAAAAGTTCGTATCGGGAAATGCGATAAATAAGGGTGACGTGTTTTTCTTGAGACCCAATAACAATACGTTAAAGTGTGAGATATTCCACAGGGATTTCGATATAGATTTTACTAAGAAAAATTCGCTCGCACGTCTTTTGGGATTTTCACCACGAGTTTTAAAAGCTGGAACGGTACATATATCCGACCTACCTGTGGAAATTGTAAAAGTGAGAACTATTCACGTTGATAGTAACATTACAGGTGGTGCATATTACAATAATAGTCCCACTCACACGTTGTACGAATTTCCGATCAGTGTCGATCCGGGTTTTGCTATAGACGAACTTCCCAGAAACATATTGTACCTGCCTGTGATTCGAAGCGAAATCAACAACATTACCTTAAGTATTTTAGATCAGAATTTTGAACCTGTTAATTTCCGTGGTGAGGAAATTCTCGTGCGACTAGAACTTAAGAGATGGTCTTATTAATAGGCAATATAAAAGATGCTCGGATGAATCGTAAGGTATTAGTAAGTAACCGGCCTCTGAGAGGGAAGTTATCTCCGTTAAGCGTCAGTTTTCTCCGATCGATTGGATATGTTGTCAAACCGCATTTTCGACCTCTACCAGAAACCGCTCCAAGACGAAACAATTATACACGATGAATTTCGAACGTATCTACCTTACATTAAATCGTTTGAAAACAATGACATCATCGAAATTACCATCAATAAAAATGACGTTTGGTTACTAATGTACGATGCTGCTCTAACGATAAAAGGGACCTTTAAGAAAACAAGTGCAACAGGATCTGCTCAGCTAAGTAGTAATATGGGAGCGTTTCTCTTTGATTCAGCCACATACGAATTGAATGGTATCGAAGTGGAGCACGTTAAGGACCCTGGAATCGTAAGTCTCGTGCGGGGCTATTTATGTTATAGCGAAGACGATTCCAAACATCTTTTGCCGGCCAGTTGGACATACAAAAAGACACCGTCCATTTTTGATTCGGATGGTCGTTTCTACCTAAGGATACCGTTATCGCATTTTTTCGGAATCTTTAATGATTATCGAAGGGCAATAAGTGGGAAGCAGACGATTCGATTAGTGAGAGCTCGCAATGATAATAATTGTGTGATTTATACTGGCGAAAATACTACGGCCGATTTTACAATTGAAAATATCGAACTAAAAGTACGACATGTTCTCCCATCCGATATACTCAAGGTGGAACTTTTACAAGCCATACGTAACGATTTGCCGATTCTCATGGCATTCCGAAAGTGGGAGTTACACGAATTACCTACTCTTACAGAGGGTTCCATGAAAGAAATTTGGAATGTTAAAACTGCGAATTCCGTAGAATGTCCCCGCTTCGTTATCGTGGCATTCCAAAAAGCGAGAAAAAATTTTCTCAATGCAGATCCAACAAAATTTGATAATTTGTCTGTGTCGGATATAAGAGTGTTCTTAAATGGAGAGTATCATCCGTACGAGCGTCAAAGTTACAATTTCGCTAACAATGATTATGCGAACGCTTACCACGCATACACAGACTTTTACTCTAACTTTATGAACGATGATGGTGGAAAGAAACAACCACTGATCGAGTTTACGGACTTCAAAGACCACGCCCTATTCGTAATTGATTGTTCACGACGAGATGAAAGCATTAAATCTTCAACGGTGGATGTTAAACTAGAAATCGAAACTAGAGTGGGGTTCCCGGCCAACACTAAAGCATATTGCATCATCATCCACGATTGTATTATGGAGCACCTACCACTTAGTGAGACAGTCAGAAAATTAACTTAGTCGATAAGTAACCGTCGCAATGAAAGCAGTGACCGCAGACATACAAGGTTTTTACCTTTCCGCACCAGGTGGTGGCAAGGAGTTTTTCGCAAAAGAACTCGCCATCTGCAACGGTCATCAAACAAGTCACTACTTGTTCGAGTCGCCCATAGCCTACGAGTCATTATCGGATGTGGATAAGAAACAAGTGAATTTCGTAACGCGCAATATACATGGACTGGCTTTCACACCCGGTTTTGTGTCATACACTAAAATTCATGAAATTCTCGACCATCACCTTTTGGGAGCTGACATCGTTTACGTCCGTGGCCACCAAAAAGCAACTTTTCTGGAGGATAAGTTTTTCGAAATGAATAAGCCTTGTCCGCGAATCGTAAACGTCGAAACCTTGGATGCGTATTGGAATCCAACACCCCCTACTTTCGGCCCCAATTCACCTAAATGCATGGACCATTGTTCCATTAAAAGATTTTATTCTTGTAGTTTAAGAAATTGTGTATTACTTTACGATTGGTTTTTTAATTGTATTCCGCTATCTAAATAATACATATATCATTATTTATGCATTGAGGTTTTTTTTTTTTCTGTAGGTCTGCTCTCATTATTTTAGTGTACTCGAAATCATTTTACCATTAACCATGGGTTCGTTAGCATCGACTTATGTTTTATTAAGCGCTCTTGTTAACAGTGTATTTTACATTAACCATCCATCGGGTGCTAGTGATGTTTTCATTTGTTTCGATCGAAATAATGAGAGTTGGCCTGACGCTTGGAAGAGGATGGAAGTGTGTGTAATTTCTCATTTGCCTGCTCTTAAAATAGATGTACCTAAAAATGCTACACAATACAAATTGAGAATTATTTATGAGGATAATACGCATGGTGACAGCGCGTGGAAAAATTTTACACATCCCCCCACCATAACCCCAATCATTACCAATATCTACAGCAGTTCATCAGTAGGCATGTTAGTGTGGTACATTGCAGTCATCCTGTCACTACTTTGTATCATAAACGTAGTACAGCAAATAAAAAATGGCGTGTCATAACCTTTACAATTGGTTTAAAATCTACGACGGCGAATGTTTGCCACTAATTTTTTTGGAAACTATGGAAAAATTACGTGAGGAAATTGACATTATTTCAGAGGAGGCACGTTGCAGCAACTGTTTCTTTCGGATGCTCCAAGATCTCGACATTCCCACAGAATGGAGGATCCCACTGCCCGACAACCCATGTAGAGTAAAGGAAAATGATCGACCCGAGAAACAGCGAGATGACATCTTAAAATTACCCGATTTAATGTATGAGATTAGTCGTAGGTTAAACTGTGAAAAATGCTACATGAAACTTTTAATTATGTTGGGATTACCGAAAGGTTGGTCGTATGTACCTCTCCCATCTTGTGATGGTCATGACTTTGTAGGTTATGATACTGTTGATTAATAAAAATTTTTGAACAATTGTTTCCTTTTTAATGCACTTATTAAAAATATATCTGGGCAGACCGAAATAGCTCAGTTGGAAGAGCGTGAGACTGTGGATCTTAAGGTCCTAGGTTCGATCCCTAGTTTCGGTAGTTGTATTACATTGAAGTATCTAAAAAATACTTCATGTAATACAAAATTTTGGAATATTTTACCCAGCTCACAGTTCCCGCCGCCGCCACTGTACGATAGGTGGCGCGACACGCAAGGTGGGTTGCCCGCTAACAGGTGTTCCGTGCCTACTGTCAAATTTTCCGTGTTCCATGCCAAATTTTTTGGTGTAAAAGCTTAGTCTGATATAAAATAACAAGAAAAGAAATTACGATCGGGTTCCCGCTCCCCCTCCCTAAAATCTCGCACCAGGGAGGAGGAGGGGGGAGCGCGACCATCTTTGCAACGTCTGTCAAATTTGTGTTCCGTGACATCTGTCACGCCATCTTTGTGTTCCATGCCTGGGGCAGGGGGCGGAGACCCCGGTGGAAGGGCCGGCGGGCTGTGACCTTGAGGCCGGCTAGCGCGCGCCGGGAATTTCAAATACCGGCAAAAGTGAGGTTATGTACGGAAAAAGGGGGCTGAACCGGCCTATTCTATCTACTTGGGCACATTGGTAAGTCGTGAAAGTTGGGCTGCATATCGTTCCGTTTCGAACATTCGTTCCCACAGCTGCCTCCTTCAACGGTTAGGAGGCAAAAAACCGAAAACAAAAATTATCATCATCTGTTTAACACATTCGTACGAAAACGTGCCACCAAGAAGGAGTGTTTTAAAAAGGCGTGCATACTTATCATCCTGTGTTCTTTCCTCTCCCTATCCTGATTAGAGCCTTTCGGGCACCTGATTGGTGGTAAGTCAACGAAGACTTCTCATCAGCCCTCTGAGGTAAGTGCATTCCACTTAATCGTCTACTCAATCTATCGTCCTCCATTATCTTCTGAAATTAATCGTCAACCTTTGGCGATTAATTATTGGTGCCGAAACCAGGGAACCTTTAGATATATTATATTCAGTCTAATCACTCGTGTATATTCATCTCATAACTCGATCGTGCATTAATTATTCAATTTATTTCCCTCGAATACATCACCTACTCGGCGAGTTTCATTCTTATCGCACACCTGTTGCCACACGCGATAACTGCTTGTCTTGTTTATTTTCCTTGATTCATCTGATTGTTTGAACTTGACTTCGTCGTTCATTTCTCGTCTGTTGGCCCTTTTCTCTGGCCTTTTCGGGAATAAATTTATTCCTTCAGCATACCGGGTGATTCAATAAAATAAAAATGCCTCCGACCGACAAATTAAAGGCT
Organism: Cryptocephalus moraei; assembly: GCA_946251905.1. Lineage (NCBI taxonomy): Eukaryota > Metazoa > Arthropoda > Insecta > Coleoptera > Chrysomelidae > Cryptocephalus > Cryptocephalus moraei. The sequence continues at coordinate 25,674,429 of OX276463.1, read as the reverse complement.
TCGATTGCCGAATCCACAGTTAAACGTGAGAATGCTTTCGCCGCGGCCTCTACATTATTTAAATTAATTAAAGGGCTGACTACTGAAGCCGATGTGGCCAATATGTGCTTGGCTGAGTTGTTGAAGGTGGAAAAGGCTTTCAAGGAGGCTGATGAGTTGATTGTTAAGCTTAACTCTCAGTTGGAGGAGGCAGAACGGGACGAATCACCCTCGAAATGTGCGGCATTTTTTGAAATCTGCCTACAGATCCGCGCCGCCCACAGCCACCTAACCGCGTCTTCTCCGGCCGCAACGCATACTTCCTCTGCTGATCTTCCTATTCCTCGGGTGGAATTGCCACGGTTTTCTGGCAAAATCGAGGAGTGGCCCGGTTTCATCGCGTTATTCGACGCCCTTGTACATCAGAACCACGCCCTGGCGCCTGTCCAAAAATTTCATCTGTTGACGTCTGCCTTATCAGGCGAAGCGGCTTCCGTCATTTCTGGCTTCGACTTAAATTCGGTCAACTACCCTCTAGCCTATAAGGCCCTTTACGCTCGTTATCAAAACCCTCGTCGGCTGGCTGATATCTATGTGAGTCAGATATTGGATTCGCGGCCTGCGTCTGTTTCTTCCTTGTCCCAGCTGAAACAGTTCGCCACCACACATCAAAACTCTATCAATGCCCTCAAGGCGTTGCCTATACCCGACCTGGCCGATTATCTGTTGTTTTCCCTCACTCTGCGCAACCTAGATGTGCCATCTCGCCAGTTGTTCGAGGGGCAGTTGTCCTCGGATGAGTTTCCTACTCTCTCGCAGCTGCTCGATTTCATTAATCGACAGTTGCGAGTGTTGGAAAGCACTTCCATCACCTCGTCTCGTGCGTCTGTGCTGAGGAGGCCTCAATCACCAGCGGGCTCAGCGTCTGTTCCCTCATCGTCTGGGCCTTCCTCTGTTGGCTCGCCCTCTCGCCGCCCTGCCTACGCTGGTGCACGTCTCCCTACATCTTCTAGCTCATCGTATGCATGTGTGTTCTGCTCGGCGCAGCACTCCATTCGTCAGTGTCGTGAATTCAAGGCCATGACCATTCATCAGCGAAGAGCTTTCGTGGCTAAGAGACGATTATGCCGAAACTGCATGTCGTCATTCCACGCCACTGCTGCGTACGGTTCGGGTCACTGCTGCCACTCGTGCGGGGAACGTCACCACACCATCCTCCATCTGGCATCTGCTGCCTCTACGGCTCCTCCTATTGACCAAACGGAGGAGGAATCGGAATCGACCGATCAGCTTCCTTCTGCGCCTCCTGTCTCATCAGAGCAACCAGCTCGTGCTCACGCCTCTCGGGGTGGTTCAATCAGAGGTCGAAGAACAGCTCTCGGGAGGCCCTGCTCGCCTCCTGGGGAGACCGATTTAGCGTCTCCCGGAAGTAGTTCCGCATGACTGCGAGTGTGGTCAGCTCGTGGGTGGCTTGCCCACTCGAGTGGTCATCTGTCTCCTTCTTCTCGTCTGCTCTCTTCTGGTCATCTGTTTTCATCTGCGCGGTCTGCCTTGCGTAAAAGTAATAATCCTGACTACCTTATGCCTACCGCTTGGATCCGCCTAGATAATCAGCGGAATGTGGTCTTCGGCCGTGCTCTTCTCGACTCCGGCTGCCAACACACCCTCATCACCCGAGCTTGGGCCACCAAGCTTCGTCTGCGCATTCACCCTGAAGCTGTTCAGCTTCGCACCTTAAGTAACGCAGATCGGTTCCGCATCCACGGGCACGCATACGTCAGTCTCTGTCACCAAGGGGATCCTCCTCATCTTATCATCAAAGCCTACGTTATTGACAGTCACATAGATCCCCTTCCGGTCCGAGCGTTCAATGGCCGATGGCCTGAGTTTCAGCAATTCAACCTAGCGGACCCCCTCTTCTATCTTCCTCGCATCATAGGGATGTTGATTGGCTCGGATGTGCTCCCTCATCTTATTCTTCCTGGCACATTGCGCCCCTCATCTGAACTTCCAGGGGCATTGTCTACCACCTTAGGCTGGGTGCTATATGGACCCTATGCTCGCCATCGCAGGGAGACTAAACATGTTTCTTTCTCACCTGACACTATCGATAGTCGTGCTCGACGTCCACCCAGTGTTCATCGGGTTTTACAGCGGCGCAGTTCTCCCTCATCCTCTGCAGAGTCATCATCTGCTGTGCATTCTCCATCAACTTCGCAACCAGAACCCCCTCTTTCAGTGATCACCTATCAGTCTTCCTCTGACAAGACTAACTCTACTGTTGCATCTCACCAAAGTTTACCTTCTGACAAAATAAATCCTCCTGCTGTTCCTGATCGTCAAACCATGGATATGAGTCTATCCCAGCGTTCGGACCAGGAACTTGTCAACCTCGTTCGGCGCTTCTGGGAAATTGATAAGGTACCTGACGTGCTTCCGTTGACCCCTGCCGAGAGGGAGTGTGAGATGCTGTATCGCGCTGATGTCACCCGTAATTCCAACGGAAGATACACTGTTGGTTTGCCCTTGTCATCTTCTCGGCTAGGCACCTCCGTCAACGTGGCGACTAGACAGTTTCTCCGGTTAGAGCATCGCCTAGACCATAATCCTACTCTTCGTGTCGCATATCATGAGTTTATGCGTGATTATCTCGATAGCGGCCATATGGACTTGGTTCCTGAATCTTCTGATTGTCCGCGATACGAGCCATATTATATCCCTCATCATCCCGTACATCGTCCAGATGATCCTCCCACTAAAATTCGAGTGGTCTTCAACGCCTCCTGTGCGACTGCTAATGGCAAATCCCTCAATGATCTGCTGCTTACCGGCCCGAAGCTGCAAGCGGACATTTCCACCCTTCTGCTTCGCTTTCGTCTATATCGCTTTGTCTTCACTGCCGATATTAGACAGATGTATCGACAGATCCTGATACTCCCTGAGCAAAGGGATTATCAACGCATAGTCTGGCGTTTCACCAAACAGGAACCTCTCCAATATTACCGTCTGAATACCGTCACTTATGGAGTTTCTTCTGCTCCCTACTTGGCCCTTAGGACCCTTCGGCAGCTGGCTGCGGATGAGGGATCCAAGTTTCCTGCCGCCAGGCAGGTGTTGCTGGATGAAATTTATGTCGATGACATCTTGACAGGCTGTTCATCCGAAACTGAAGCTCTTGAGTTACGACAGCAGGTTCAGGATCTGCTCATGGCGGGCGGCTTTGAGCTACGCAAATGGGCTACTAATCACCTTCCTCTGTTAGACGGCATTCCAGCTGATCATCGTAGAGAATCCTCCTCTACTGATCCCCTTCTTCTCGATCGTGAACCAGGTCTCAAGATTCTGGGACTTGGGTGGAATCCTGCATCTGATCACTTCTTCTATTCTGTTCGCACGACTTCCACGGTGATCACCAAGCGGAATGTGTTGAGTCAGATGGCTAGAATCTTCGACCCCTTAGGATGGTTAACTCCTGTTACCTTCTATGCCAAAATCTTCTTCCGTCAGCTCTGCCTACTCCATCTGGAATGGGACCAACCTCTGTCGGATGAGGTTCAGTCCTCATGGCTGCGATTTCAATCCCAGCTACCCAGTTTGGCAGAGCTCTACATACCACGATTCATCCCTGACGTTTCTTCCTCTACGCATCGGTTGGTCGGCTTCTGTGATGCCTCTGAATCAGGCTACGCTGCCGTAGTTTATCTTCGCACTTTGGCATCGTCTGGTCACTACCAGGTGTCTCTCCTAGCGGCAAAATCCAAAATTGCTCCTTGCAAGGCTATGACCCTGCCTCGCTTGGAACTATGCGGTGCCCATCTTCTCGCAAAACTCATGCATCACCTGTCCACTCGCGCGTTGCCGCATCTCGGTGCTCAGTGCAATGCCTTCTGTGATTCTTCTGTGGCCTTGTCGTGGATCCGTGGTGAGAGTCACCGGTGGAAGACATTTGTAGGAAATCGGGTCGCTGAAATACAGGATCTCATTCCCTCGGATTGCTGGAGACATGTGGTGTCTGAGGACAACCCAGCAGATTGTGCTTCTCGAGGGTTGATGCCTGCAGACATTCATCATCATCCATTGTGGTGGCGCGGTCCTCACTGGTTGTCTCTCGACTCATCTTTGTGGCCCTTTTCTTCTGTTGACTCATCTCAAACTGATCAAGTGGACGAAGAAGCCAAGCCGATCTCCGCTCTGCTGTTGGCGGCCATCCCCAACGAGCTCACCATGATTGACCGTTTTTCCTCGTATCTTCGACTCAAGCGAGTCACCGCCTTTTGCCGACGATTCATACTAAATGCTCGCGGTCCCTCTTTCCCTCGATCCGGTTTTCTTTCCTCTGTTGAGCTCCAGGAGGCGGAATCTTGTTTGATACGTCTAATCCAATCTATTCATTTCGCCGACGAGCTGGCTGAGCTTCGGAAACCCTCTTCTCGTCACCGGCTCATCATGAAACTCCACCTTTTCTGTGACGAGCATGGACTCATTCGTGTTGGAGGTCGTCTTTCAGCTTCCCTATTGCCGTACGGACATAAGCATCCTGTCCTATTGCCAAAGAATAATCATCTCACTCATCTGATCATCGATGATGCCCATTATCGTCTTCTGCACGCCGGTGCTTTGGCTACTCATTCGTACATTCGTCGACGGTTCTGGATTTTGGACGGACGTAATGTGGTACGCAATCGCCTACGCAGGTGCAACCGATGCTTTTCCTGCAAACCCCGTCCCTTGATACAGCCAATGGGCAATCTTCCACCCGAGCGGCTATCCTCTGCTATGGCTTTTCTTACCACTGGTGTCGACTACGCCGGCCCATTTTATGTGACGAGTGCACGACTACGCGGAGCCGTTAGCACGAAGGCATATCTGGTCGTCTTCATCTGCTTCACTACCAAAGCAGTTCACCTGGAATTGGCATCTGAACTGTCCACTCCAGCGTTCATCGCTGCTTATCGTCGCTTCGTCGCACGCCGAGGCAATCCGTCTGTCATCTTTTCCGATAACGGAACCAACTTCGTTGGTGCCCATAATTACCTTCGGGAACTTGGCCGCTTATTGTCTGCTCCACAACATCAGCAAAGTCTTTGTGATGCCGCCTCGTCTTCCGGAACTGACTGGCGATTCATACCCCCTTCCAGTCCTCACTTTGGTGGCCTGTGGGAGTCCGCTGTAAAGTCTGCTAAGCATCATCTCACTCGTGTTATCGGCGAGCAAAAACTCACTTACGAGGAGTTTCTTACCGTCTGCACTCAGGTTGAAGCAATCCTTAACTCTCGTCCTCTGTATCTCCCATCATCTGACCCTTCTGATTTTGAAGCCCTCACACCGGGTCATTTCCTGATCTTTCGCCCCCTCACCGCTCCTCCGGACAATGACGTCAGCTCCGTGTCTGTAAATCGTTTATCTCGCTGGCAGCTAGTTCAGCGATTTCAGCAGGACTTCTGGAAGCGTTGGCGCCAGGAATACTTGCATACCTTGCAACAACGTCACAAGTGGTTGCAGCCATCTACCCCTATTCTTCCAGGCACTGTTGTCATCATTCGAGATGACAATCTTCCTCCTCTGAAGTGGAGTATCGGCCGTATATCATCTGTTTTTCCCGGAGCTGACTCCACAACTCGTGTGGCTGACGTTGCTACGTCCTCTGGGACAATCCGACGACCAGTCGTCAAACTGTGTCCTCTCCCATGTCAGTAGATGGCCCTTTCGTCTGTTCACTCCTTTCGGTTGATCTCACTGAAGGGATTCTTCAGGGCGGGCGGTATGGTAAGTCGTGAAAGTTGGGCTGCATATCGTTCCGTTTCGAACATTCGTTCCCACAGCTGCCTCCTTCAACGGTTAGGAGGCAAAAAACCGAAAACAAAAATTATCATCATCTGTTTAACACATTCGTACGAAAACGTGCCACCAAGAAGGAGTGTTTTAAAAAGGCGTGCATACTTATCATCCTGTGTTCTTTCCTCTCCCTATCCTGATTAGAGCCTTTCGGGCACCTGATTGGTGGTAAGTCAACGAAGACTTCTCATCAGCCCTCTGAGGTAAGTGCATTCCACTTAATCGTCTACTCAATCTATCGTCCTCCATTATCTTCTGAAATTAATCGTCAACCTTTGGCGATTAATTACACATGTATAGCCGCATCAGCCATCGTCAGGTGCGTTAGTGAGGAAGAAAGGTCCAGACACACTCCGCAGGACTTGAAACAAATTCTTTCCCAGACCAGTGCGTTTCTCTCACCCATACAGAAACAGAAGGCCAATGGATTAATAAATAAGTACCAGGATATATCTACCACCGAGAATGGAAAGCTGGGAAAGACCAAGGTCGTGACACATAAAATTGACACGGGCGAGACACGACCGATTCGACAAACAGCAAGACGACTACCCTTGGCCAAACGGGAAGAAGCCGAGAAAATCATCAGGGACCTAGAGCGGGACGGGGTCATCGAGCCGTCAAGCAGTCCATGGGCCTCGCCGGTAGTACTGGTGAAGAAAAAGGATGGGACTACTCGATTCTGTGTAGACTACCGGCAGGTGAACAGTGTCACCAAAAAGGACAGCTACCCGCTAACACGTATCGACGACACACTCGATACCCTTGCTGGATCCACGATATTTTCGACCTTGGATTTAAAAAGCGGCTATTGGCAAGTCGAAATGGACCCTGCCGATAAGGAAAAGACGGCATTTACCTTCGGTAACGGCCTGTGGCATTTTACAGTGATGCCATTCGGACTTTGTAATGCCCCAGCGACGTTTGAGAGGCTGATGGAGAGCGTGCTAATGGGTTTGACGTGGAAAACGTGCCTAGTCTATTTGGACGATGTCATCGTGATGGGCAAGACCTTCGAAGGACATCTGAAAAACATAGAGAACGTCTTCCAGAGACTGCGAGGTGCGGGGCTGAAACTGAACCCGAAGAAATGTCAGCTCTTCAGAAGGAAGGTCTCTTACTTAGGGCACGTAGTGAGCAGAGAGGGCGTCGCCGTTGATCCGGACAAGACAAGTACGGTGAAGGAGTGGCCAATACCGTTAGATAAACACCAGTTGAGGAGTTTTCTGGGCCTCTGCACGTACTACCGACGCTATGTCCGGATGTTCTCCGACGTCGCTAAGCCGTTGACAAGGCTCACGGAATAAGGACGAAACTTCTGTTGGGATGAGGAATGCCAGTCTGCCTTCGACGAGCTGAAGAGGAAGTTGACCAGTGCCCCAGTGCTGAGTTTTCCTCTGCCAGAAGGACAGTTCATCCTGGACACCGACGCGAGCAATGTGGGAATTGGAAGTGTTCTGTCGCAGCGTCAGAAGGGACAAGAACGTGTCCTTGGATACTTCAGCAAGGTACTCTCCAAACCAGAAAGGAATTACTGCGTCACACGACGTGAATTATTTGCCATCGTCAAGTCCATCGAGCACTTCCATAAATATTTGTATGGAAGGAGGTTTTTGATCCGGACCGATCATGCTGCTCTTAAATGGCTCCTCCAGTTTAAGAATCCCGAAGGACAAATCGCTCGCTGGATCGAGAGGCTCCAGGAGTATGACTTTGTTATAGAACATCGGCCAGGACAGAGTCATGGAAACGCAGACGCACTCTCGAGAAGACCATGCCCTGATGAATGTCCTCATTGTCATAGAGCTGAGGAAAAGTCCGAGAAAGTCTACCGAACGACCGTGGTCGCCGAGGAATGGACACCATCCTCGTTACGACAAGAGCAAGAAAAAGACCCGGTTCTCAAAGAAATCCTGGTTTGGAAGGAGGGAGGAGAGCGTCCTGAATGGTAAAAGGTTTCACCTGGCTCGCCAAAGCTCAAGAGCTATTGGGCACATTGAGACTCGTTAGTGGTTGAGGATGGACTACTAAAACGCGTACTGGAGAGCCAAGACGGGACGGAGGAAAGACGGCAGTTGGTAATTCCCTCCAGTAAAATCCCGGAGGTCTTGCGGCACCTTCACGACGAGTCGTCTGGTGGACATTTAGGGATCAAGAAAACCCTACAGAAAGTACGAGAGCGATTCTACTGGATCAATTGTTCAGACGACGTGAAGGACTGGTGCAAGAAATGTACTACATATTTCGCAAGTAATGGGCCACAAAGACGACCGAAAGCTCCCATGAAACAATATAACGTCGGGAGCCCCTTCGAAAGAATCGCTATTGATATAGCAGGACCCTTCCCTGAGACCGAAAAGGGGAATAAATACATCCTGGTCGTAATGGACTATTTTACGAAGTGGGTAGAAGCGTACGCTCTCCCTAATCAGGAGGCAGAGACAGTGGCCGATGTGCTCGTGAAGGAGCTGATCTGCCGGTTTGGAGTACCCATGGAATTACACTCGGATCAAGGAAGAAACTTTGAGAGTGGCCTATTCCGGAGGATATGTGAGAAGTTTGGGGTACGAAAAACAAGAACCACGGCCCTTCACCCTCAGTCTGACGGCATGGTAGAACGGATGAATCGCACCCTCAACCGCTATCTGGCGAAAATGGTCTCGTCACATCAACGAGACTGGAACGAACACGTGCCGTTCTTCCTGATGGCCTACCGCTCGGCCGTTCATGAGTCGACAGGACAAACTCCAGCCAAAGTCCTGTTCGGGCGAGAACTTAAACTGCCCTGTGCTCTAATCTTTGGCGCTAGACCGGACGAGGACGTTTCGGGGGAAGATTACGTCTCCCGGATGCGGCAAAGGATGAACGAGATTCACGATGAAGTCCGGTACCAACTAAATATCGCCAGTGATCGCATCAAAGAGCGTTACGACATCAACGCTAAAGAGGGTAGCTACCAAATGGGAGATCGAGTTTGGCTGTACAACCCACAGAAGAAACGTGGTTTGTCCCCTAAGTTACAGACCAATTGGGAAGGTCCCTATGTTGTGAAGAAACGAATTAATGACGTGGTCTACCGGGTAAGCAAACTACCAAACGGCAAGCCGAGAGTGGTGCACTTTAATCGGTTGACACCCTATGAGGGGTCGCACGATGAGGCGGAGGTTCCCCGAGTAAGAAACACATTGGCGCAGTTGAACGAACTTTCGTTAGAAGAATTTATGAGCGCCTACGGGGGTACCGGAAAAGCACGGTATGGGGTAACCTGTGAAAAACAACAGGATTTGTTCAGCGTACCTGAAGAATACTCGTTGGCCCATTGTGTGTCCGCCGACCTGGTAATGTCACGAGGTATCGCCACGGTTTTCAAGAAGAAGTACGGGCGCTTGGAACAACTCAGAGCGCAACTCCCGGAAATTGGCAAGGTTCTGGAACTACGTGACAACGTAAGACACATCTTTTATCTGGTTACGAAGGAGATCGGGTCCCTTAAACCATGTTATCACGATGTATGGCGAACCTTGCATAGGCTACGAGACCGACTGCTGGAGCTCGACATCAGGAAGCTAGCTGTCCTCAAGTTAGGTGCTGGACGAGATCAGCTGGACTGGAGGGTTGTCCGGAATATGCTGGAAGTAGTGTTGAAGAATACCGGAGTGGAAGTTTTAGTTTGCTGTTTTGGGCCTGCACCATGTCGACTCGGGAAGACGGTCCCCTGTTATTTTGACGCCACGTCTCGCTGTAAGCGGGGGGCTAACTGCAGGTTCCTGCATGGGCCTACCAGGGATACGTTCCGAGACGAAACGTCTCTAAGGCGGGGGCAGTGTAATGCGAGAAGTAAACAAAGCGACACATGTTTACTCCTTCAAAAGAATTACTGCGACGCTGTAAAAGACAGCTGCATGAATTCTCCGGGATTGTTGTTTACGGAAAGTAAATTGGTGACCTTATGAACATTTCCTGCGTAGGCGTTCTAGAAGGTACGAGAAGCACCTCGATTATGGTTGGGGTGTATATATAAGGGGGCTTGTGATCGAGGGAGTTAGTTAGAACTAGAGAAGCAGACGTGAACGCGACATACGATGCGAAAGCGGAGCAGTACAAATAAATTATGTAGTGTCTAGTCGAGTGTACAAGTAGTTAAGTGTGTTAAATAAATTAGTGTTCAATTAATGTAAATAAATTATAAAATAAACGTTACAGTATGTATTGAAGTGAAGCGCTGTGTGCACATTCAGGAATGAAGGTGATCACAGAAAAGGCAGTATCCTTAAACCTTAGAGTTTTAAACTGTTAACGAGGTCACCTTCCTCAATCGAACATGAACGGCCATTGATTGCTAACCGAACAATTGTCTCTTCAAGGCAATTTTTGGTTTTACATTTTAGATAGGTTAAGTTTTAATAGGGGTGATGCAAACCACGCCCGGTGGGAACGGATGTCCTTCCCTGCCTCCCCCAATAAGTCGTCTTTTTGTGTTTGTACAAATAACTGCAATAGTCTTTATTCAAATCAATCTGTCAACCTTTCGAAAAACACAATAAGGTGTACACAAGTTTTAACAACTTAACTGTTGTGATTTTTATTTTTCTAGTATCTATCTTTAGCTATATTAGCTATCATTTGACTAGTGTCATGTTCATCCTGACAGGGACGGACTAGAGGAACTGTCAGCGACTCGAGCATACGGCAGAATAAGCGAAGAGAGTATGACAACGATTTGGAACATGGTAGCACATGGAACCCCGTAGAAATTAAGAAAGCCTGTGAGCTATTGAGGCAGAAGATTGCCCGACCCACGGTCCTATGGACGGTCTGTGAGGGATTGGACGAGGAGGACAAAATCAGGAAATGTCTCGAGTATGCATACGCCCAGGATGAGGGGAAGATACACATTAGATTCTACTCCAATAGAAGTGAGAAAAAATAGGCGGGAAAACGAAGCGTTGACCAAAAACAGGCATTAATGGCAGACATTGGAGGAAAAACATACTCCGAAATAGCGAGGCATTTAAGGCAAAGCATGACAGACCCGCAAGATCTAACGAAGATCCGGGGCATCCGGAAAACTAGAGCGGGTGCGGCTTTAATAGAACTAGAGGACGACACCAATGTGGAACTTGTTAGGAAGGCGTAGCCGAGGCCGGGAGTGACACGCAAGTAAGGGTGCTTCAGCCGAGAGGCAGGATTTACCATATATACCTAGAACCCTCGGTGACGAACGACGATGTGAGGAGCGCGGTGAAAGCCATTAATGGTACGGAGTGCGAGGTCGGAGAAATGAGGCCTTTCGGAGTATATAGCAGGGCTGTCACGATTAGAGTTCCGCCTGCGGGCGGGACTGGCCTGGATTCTCGCAAGAGAATACGGGTGGGCTGGACGTGGTGCCGGTTAAGACCGAGAATAAATTTAAATAGATGCAACAGATGTTGGAGCCTAGCGCATGAAGCAGCCCAATGCGAGAGAGAGAAAGAAATCCCGCGGGAGGCCTGTAGGAGGTGCGGCATTGTCGGACACTGGGTGCGCGAATGCACAAAAGAAGTATACTGCTTTACGTGCTCAAAGCACGGACACAGAGATAGCTTGAGATGTCGGGACTGGAAGATCGACGAGGGAAAAAAAATCCCGTAAAGCGGGACGAACTCTGAGGAGCGAGGGCTAAAGCCGGACAGAGACACAGGGGTCCCCCAGGACCCGAGGGATACTCTGAACGAAAGCAAGGCTACCTACGTGCATGACACAAACGGCGCGAGCAAAGCTGACGAGGGTAAAGATACTGGCGCCAGGAGAGTAGAGGAAAGAGAGGCCGATGACCCTGGACAGGGTAAAGAGAGACCTAAAAGTCCGAACCCCTAATCTGGGAGAGATCCCAGGAGGGGGGACGTAGGGCTAGTAGAGACACTGGACGGGAGCCTCCAACAACATCGGTGGTACCCCTTGTAACCCTGCAGACCTATTGTACCTGGTGGTGCTAGGCCCCCTTACAGAGATTATCCCACCAGGTCGCCCTTTCTTGCATAAACCTAACCTGACTTGACCCGGACCGAACACCGTCCGAGCCTAGGGGGAGCCCGCAGGGTTCTCTGCTTCCCCCAGGTGAATTTACCCGGGGCGGTGTTTATTGCCCGCTTCCGAGGTAGTGCGTGGCCTCACTGGCCTTAAGTCGGGAGAAAAAAAATTAATCCTGTGTTATGTTACTACAGGATATATTTCATATACTCTCTGATGATTATTTGACGACTAGCTTTAGATTGATTCCTTTTTATTTAGATGCTTAACTTAGAGTTTTTAAAGATACTTTTATTTTTTGTAAAATGGATGTTGCAATATGTATGAACCATAAAATATGTAGTTCAACCACCATGGATATTTTTTTGTAATATATCCCTGTGCAATGAAAATTTTTAGTTTTTTTTATTCTACCTTTTAACGGCAGTATATTTTTAGGACGTTCTCTGAATGTTCTCTGTAGGTTCCACCAAAATACAAAAATACTGTAGCAATATTGGGAGATGTTCATGGAATATTTAGGCGGGACATTACAGGAATGTCTATTTTGCTGACAGCGGCTTTTCCCAGAATATCCCAGGAATCTCTCAGGATTTGAGGGGACATTCCTGATATGTTTTAAATATCCGAGTTATATGTTCTTGGAATATTTCTGGAATGTTTTTGTGTTTTAGGGGTGGGTTTTTTTCTGATCTGTGTTTTGTGGCGATGTTTCGTGTTTCGGCGTGAACCTGTCAAAATTTAACGCGAACGTCGTTGGTGTGGGGCCTTCGGGTGGACGAGCCCTGTGGAGGTCTAGATTATGCAGCGCTGATGTGGGCCTTAGGTGGGGGCTGGTGGAAGGGGGGAGGGGACCTGGTATGTGGAACTGGCGGAGGGACATGGACACGCGCGTAGGACCGCGGGCTGAACCCTAATTGGGGCGCAGGAAGAGCTCTGGGGATCAGACGGAGGTATGGGAACTGGCGTGGGGACCTGGGCGCGCGCGCAGGACCGAGCCCTGGGGCCGACAGAAGAGCCCTGGGTCATGAGGGCCACAGCCCCGGGTGGGAAGTAGCCTTGGGTGAAAGGGTCGGCGCGAGGGGGCGCGTACAGGGGTGCGGGAAGAGCCCTGGGTCACGGAGGCCACAGCCCTGGGTGGGGGAGTAGCCTCCGGTGAAGGGGCTGGCGCGAGGGGCGCGCGCATCGCCAGGGTGGTGGCGCGAAATTTAAAATCTGAGAATGGCGGTAGAAGTTAGGTTAGGAGCGCTCATTTAACGTGGGACCCGCTTTCTTATTCTACTGAGACCCTTTAAACACTCCCGATGTTACTTCTAACGTAGCTGATAACAGTGAAGCCACTTTTACCTTTAGGTTCCGTCCATCAATATTAGAATATTCTTATTAAAACACATTGCATTTAATTTGACAAGAAGGCTGTTTTCGTCAAATTCATCAAATTCTTTTGGGAAATGCATGTTAATAGGGTCCTTTCAAGACTTCCAAGATGTAGGTCTCATAATTAAGTAGGCTAGTGATAGTTCATCCGTTCACTGAAAACCCATGTTGATTTTATGTTATTTCCTTACAAGAAAAACTAATATGATCCAAAATCAGACAATCCAATAACTTTGGGATTGTAGCCTAATTTCACAATATTTTGTGTTTTCTTATATGTTCCCGGATTTAAACACTGGAAATAAAAAAAAAACACCTACCACACCAATCGAAAACATACGTGGTAATGGTAACTTTTGTTTTCAAAATCATTATCCGTAACAAATGGAGCAGAGATGTCACAATTCAGGAACCGAGAAGAGACAGTAAGGACGGCATCATTTCTCACATTAATTTCAGAAAACTCTAACAATAAATTGCAAATACCATGTGCACTCTCGGTAACTTTATGGCAAAGAGACATAAATTGAACTAAGCCTATTGATTTCCATATGATATTCCATATAATTCTTTATATTTTTCGAAATGATTTCAACAAAGTGTAAAACGGTTCTCTAAAATTAGATGCATATTCAACCCTGACACCAAGATCATCGCTGGATCATCTAGCTTCAGGGGTACTGAAACCCACGAATAATTCAAACGTGTTACCGTCTAACTGATTCAAAATCCTCCTCCAAAAACCACCCCCTGAATGTACTATATGTCTACTATTTCATTAGAATTGGGTGGAATAAATACACAAACGATCGCCTTAATAAGTGTTACTCAACACAATAAACAGTTGTGCACTCTGACTCCTGCTTTTAGTAACTCTTAACATGGATCCACCTAATTATGCTCTTGTTGGTATTAAAATACCACTACCTCTAGATCTCCCTACATCTTCTAAAAGCCGCTTTACAGTCATGCAATCCGGTGAAATTCCATGCAAGACACAAGAAAAATGGCACAAAGGCATGCGCAGTGCAAGCCCAGCTTGCTTGCAAGTTCGTGCAAGAGACTTGCATGAAAATATTATCGGTCTCGCCCGTTTTTTCTTGCATTGCAAGCGCAAGTCTAGGGATAATTTAGCTACTTTTGTGTGACCACCCGCACAGTCATAGAGGATTGGTGCCTTATTTTTGTCAAGAGATTATTAAATGTTGCTTCATCCATCCTCAGAAAGTTGGACAATGTTTCCTGCTCGGAATTTACAAATTCCTCAGTCAACACAAGTATGCTTCCTTTCCTCCTATTCAACCAAGGTCTCACCCACCACCTTCTTTTTGCCAGTTTTCTCTCCATCTACTTTCAGTAGCAAGGCAGAAGCAGCTATAATCGTGCATAATGATGCAGTGGCTATTTTTTTACGCTGTAATCTTTTCACTACAATAATTTTATCTATTATACTCAGTAGGAAATTTATAAAAACCATATATGTAATACTCCTATATCGCTAACAGAGAGAGAGGTTTGGGCGAAAACATCCATCTCATTTGTGACTTGGTCTGTAACGCGCAGACGTCTGTTACGGCCAATAAAATAAGTGGATTCGCATCACGTGTATATTTACATGGCGTAGAGCGGCATGTTTACGTTTAGCGGTGGAGATTAATCTTAGAAAGTGTGGTTAGGATAGGACATCTTAATAGATACTAAAGACGAAAGTTCTCAGTATCCCCCAAATGAAACCAATTCAAAGAATGTAGATGATGTTTAATCCAAACAGCTGACATCCGACGTTTCGTCTACTATCGTAGACTTATTCATGGATCTACAATGATTAAGGTAAGTACTTGCTAGGAGAGAGAGACTTGACACTTACATTTCCAGTGAGCTGATAAGTCAATTATCATTTACTTGGAATTGGTGAATAAAGCTTTTGTTAAAAATTCGTGGGTATGTGCTGAATGTTTTATTCTTCATGTTCATGTCGATTTTTCAGTACATAATACGTTTAGTGTCCTACACAATTTTCTTATTTTCTTTTCTACATAAATCATACTAAAAAACATCATAGAGAATGAATGCTATAACAAAAATTAATGGTTCTTATAACGCTTTACCAGAATACAGATTTTGTAATACGGGGCCATTGTTCTCCGTCGCGCTTGCGCTTCATCTACCAAGTCACTCTCTTCTGCCTCACTTGTTTTCGCCCGACTCACAATGGGACGAGATAGGACGCTAGCGATATAGGAGTATTACATATATGACAAAAACAATAACACATTAGAGGTTATAAATCGGAAATGTTGTTGACATTCCTTCATAGACTTCAGTACGTTGGTACACATGTTGCAATTCAAAGTGAGTTGCCTATCCTTGCACAACTGTAAAATGACTTACAAGCTTCATTTCATGCAAGAATTTGACCTTGCAAGCCCTTGCTGAAATTTCTTGCACATTCCATTGCATGACTGTAAAGCGGCTATAAGAATATATTGTAATGAAGCATATTTTTCCCGTGGCTAGAACCCTTGTCTTCCTCTGTTATCGTTTGCGGAAAACCCGTAAATTCAAATAAATAACCATTGTCTCTCCGCCGTGACATCTGCAACTTTTGAAGACCGAGTTTAAACAAAAGACCACCACTCTTTTTTTCCCTGGGAGCTCTAAATATTATCGAAAAATATCGAGTGGAGCTGGGGGGTGCAGTCTTAAGTATCATTCACATAAGCAGTAGTGCAGTTGCAGTGCAGGGGGAGTGTATTTGGTACAGTAGCAGCGGTAACGTGTTACGTCGTCCTGTTCACATTGGACGTAGTGTGAAAGGCTGCTGAAGAAGCAGTATGTTCTGTTGCCTATTCGTATATAGACAAACACGTCGTTGTTGCAAATTGTATTCTTGATTTGGATAGTCCATGTTGAAAACTTAAACTTACTGAAAGAATTAACGCGAAACAAAACTGTAGTTGTAGTTGAGGTTAAACAATTTGTAAACAAAACAACACACGCCGACGGCCGACGCGGTCGACGTCAGTCCTCGTGTCCTCGTCTCTGTCCTCTGATTGGCGCTTGTATGCGCGTGTAGAAGTGTAGTGCAGAAGCTAAAAGCTTGCTAGGTTCTACACTACTACACTACCCCTACAACTACCTTCCCACAAGGTCGTCGATGTGAACGCTGTCGTTAACATACACAGCCTTAACTTTTTACAATACCCCCGCACTACACCAACAACTGCACTACTGCTTATGTGAATGATACTTTAGCTTCTTGCGAGTAATTTCCGGAAGCGTCTCCGTAATACCCGATTGTCAGTTCCACCGCCTTTCCTTTCACGAGTGTTTCCGAAAGAGTCTAGAGCTTACCGTGTATACTCTCCGCCGTCTCTCGCGCCGTTTTCGTTTTCTCTGAGCCCGAGTGTGACTTTCCGCGAGCGCCCGAGGGTGACTTTCCGCGAGTGCTCGAGAGTGATTTTCCGTGAGTGTCCGACCGCTCTCCACCAATCGTAAGTATGCAATTCCCGTTTGATTCGCTGATAGGCCACTTCCTTGTCTAGATTTTCATTTCGGGGAATCTCCGCACGTTATATATCCGGCTTCACTGCTTAAGCATCCGTTTAAAAGACCCGCTCAAAATTCTCACCGCTCGCTTCTCTCTCTTGCTAAGATCTTTTTCCCTCGGCCTGCTTATAACCGACTCTGCACATTTATTTCACCTATTAGCTAGCTTGCAGTTCTCCCCCGTGTAAATAGACACTCTACTATCATAGACACTCTCTCCTTTCCGTCTGTAAATTAATTATTCATATTTTATTTCATTTATTCAATTGTATATTTTCCGTTGTTGTTGTAAATAATAAGTAGACCGTTTTTGCCCAAACACCTGTGCACCAACGTTCCGTCGAGAGCGAGATGCAATGTTGCCGGCTCACGCCGATATTCTTATGTCTTATGTCACTTTTAATTTAAATTCATTTTCATTTGTGAACTCATAGATGTAATATAGATCATCCGTATTTTTCCCCGTACTATGTGTTTTATTTTCACGGACCCCCTGGAATTCTCCTGAGTTTAAACTCACCCGTGGCTGTTGGGAGTTAACCCTTAAAAATCTGGCGCCCGAGGTAAACCGACTTTGAAACCGTTTCCAGAATTCCCGAACACCGCTACTTGCGCCAATTCGGATAAGTGACGTAACTTTCCGCCAGAGTCGTTGTGCCGCCAACGACTCTGCCTTACCGAACAAAATACGTTACAATATCATAACGAAACAAATACGAAGCAATTTTCTGTTCATTTTCGAGAATTTCCTTACTTAGCCAAGATTCTACCAATATAACAATGCCGTAGATAAATATTTGAATAGCTTAAAAACTTCCCGTATGTTGGTTTGCATATCTTCTACACCCGACAAAAAAATTTACTGGTGCCTCGAACTAGTTTTCTTTCTACCGACTTTTAACAACTATAGGTACACCACTGACGACCTAACAAGGAAATCAGATTCACCCTTACCCCTCCTTCGATTAATCTCGTCTTCCATTACCTTCAGAACCTCCTTTTGATTCCTAGTAAGATCTTGGCTAAAGTTAACTCTATAATACTAATTAAGTATTATAGGTTATAAATTTCAAGGGGTGGAGTTCATTATTTAACTTCTTGTCAACTCTGATGACTTTCAATATCTCCAGATTCAATATCAAATTTCAAGACAGTTGAATTAATAGCTTTCCTATCTACTTTTATCCTGTACAATTAATTGTACAATTAATGTAAAATTCAGTACCGAAATACTTAGTTTTTCATTTAGTTTACCAATTGCAATCTTTGTTAAGATCGATTAAGTCTAGCAAACTAAAATAACAAGAGAATCAACGACAGCTACAACTAAGCTCGTCTATGAGTTGACAATTACATTGAACGGAATATAGGGAGAGCCCCATTTTCGGCCAATTTTTACTGAGCGCCATCTGCGCCAGACCACTCGCTCGTGACACAAACTCAACGTAGCATTAAAAGGCTAATTCCATACTGCGAAAAACCACAACATCCTTATGTCTTTATTAAGAACTTTGTGTTCATTGCGGTCCAAATTTTCACCCTGGTGTCCGTATCGTTGTTTGTGTGATTTTAAAGACGTTTTAATTCAGAAAGAGAGTACGCAATTATCCTCAATCTATTAATAATAGTGTTTAATACATTGAATAATTTGTTTCATTTGCAAAATACCCCCAAAGAATAATACCAAACAGAAGACGATTGTGAAATTTATCGGTACGATGTAGAACAGAAATTTGTTTATTATATATAAGCAAACACACCTTGTATACACTCGACGTAACACTAGTTTAGAAAATATAACTACATATTGCATCTTAATTTGTGTCGTACTTTGAAAATGAAATTTATTGCTTCGCCAGTTTTCTTACTTGGTATTAACGGATATTCGAAGAAGGAAGAAAATCTGAAATGATCCTCACGACTTTATCATTGGTGAGGGTACATTTCGAGAAAGACGACGAGCATTTTTCAGGATCGCTTTCCGATTTGCCTATTTCTACTGCTTGTTTGAGTCCTGCGCTGTACATCAGGTTTGACATAAGGGTATTGCTAAAAAACACGAATGGATACGCATCAAATAATATACTATTTATGTGTTAAGGTATTATACTGATGTAAATTAGCGTAAAATCCAAATAAAAATGGGAGTGCCAAATATTTTTCGCACATAAGAAGCAGGGCCATCCTGTGACATTTTAATTTTTTTCAACAAAAGCTTGACTACAGCAATTTCAAGGAATTGAATTATGAGTACTTGTAAATACATGTAGTCCGTGGAAATAATTGGACGATGCGATACTAAAGTGTTTTGAAAATTATATTTTTAAGAACAGCTGCACACAATCAGTGAGAGAGGAAGCTTGGAAGGGCGATTTTAAGCAAAGGAGCTATCACCTTTTGTTCATTTCGAGTCTGGCATGTACTATGTGAATGTAATTGCGCCGGTATCCGGACAGTTCGTCCCCGGCAATTTGTCCCCGGCGATTCGTCTCCGATAAATTCGTACCTTGCAAAATTCGCCCCCGGTCAATTTGTCCTCGAATTAAGATTCCCAGAAATATAACTTAAGCATAGCCATTAAGGCTTAACGAAGGTCAGTTTTCGACGAAAACTTAAAGATCAAAGCGTTAAATTAAAGAAGGGTTCTTCCTAGCTTTTGGATATATGAGCTCCATCCACAAAAAAGGAAGCAAAACTCAATGCAAGAATTATAGAGGCATATGCGTGACTAGTTCAATGGGAAGATTGTATGGCAGGATATTAAAAACCCGACTAGAGGCCTGTATCATGGATATCGGAGAACAAAGTGGTTTTCGAAGTGGTTCGATCCTGTCTTGACAATACGTTTACACTAAAGCAGGTTTTAGAAAAAAGAATGGCCAGGAATATGGAAACACATATTATGTTTATTGACCTGGAAAAGGCCTACGACTCGGTTCCTATAATATGTTATTTAAGGTACTGAGGAAAAGCGGTATTAATGAAACCTATCTAAGAGCTATTTACAACATATATAAAAACACGGAATGCGTGGTGAAATCAGGTTCACAGATAACTAACAAAATTAAAATTACAAAAGGGTTGAAACAGGGATGTAGCTTGTCACTAACTCTATTTAAGATATATTTGCAAGAAACCCTCAACGAATGGCGAAGAAAATGATCAGGCATGGGGATAGAGATAGGGAAATCAAACTTGTATACAATGCTCTTTGCCGACGACCAACTAATAGTAGCTAACGATGAAGACGATATCAGTTACATGATGAGGAAATTATTGGAGGAATTAAAAAAATATGGTCTACAAGTGAATGTCAGTAAAACAGAATACCTTTGTGTAGGAAAACCAGGCACGGATTTAAAAATCAAAGACGACACAATAAAAAGTGTTGAAAAATATAAATACTTAGGAAGTCTAATTACACAAGACGGTAAAGATGACCAAGATATTGAAAACAGAATAAGGCAAGGGAAGACAGTCATACAACAACTGAATGGTATATTGTGGTCAACAAAAATTAGACTGGAAACTAGGAAACTACTTTATAAAAGCATAGTAGAACCGATAACAACATATGGTGCAGAAACATGGAAATTAACACAAAAGAAGAAACAAAAATTGGAAGCTATTGAAATGGACTTTCTCAGAAGATCTTGTCGAATATCAAGAACAGAACGTATCCCAAATGAAAAAATTATAGAACGCGCGCAAATGGAAAGCACAATTGTAGAACGAATTGAACAACGTCAATTGATTTGGTATGGACACGTGATGAGGATGGGACAAGATAGATTACCACGCATTGCGGCAGATTATAATCCAACAAATAGAAGGAAAAGAGGACGACCAGCACATACATGGGAAAAAGGCATAGAGCAAGCTATGATGAAAAGAGACCTTAAAGAAAATGATTGGTATGATAGGAGGTTATGGCGAATGAGCAGCGGGAAGCATCAGCAGCTGTAGGACCCCCGCTTATATATATATATATATATATATATATATATATATATATATATATATATCTTCCTAGCTACCTATTTTTAAATAAGCTATTTAATGGGTTTCAAGAATTAATATTTGGTGGTCGTGGTAACCATAGAATTTCATCTTTCCCCAAGTTTGTGTGAACTCTTGAGAATTAGTATAACGTTCGAATCAACACTGTCAACATGAAATTTTTAAATTCGGAACGTGGCAAAAACAAATTAGTGTGCGATAGTAATTACACGTACACTTTTTCCAAGAAAGCCGTCAATGGAGATTCCATTTGGATAAGGGAAAAAAAGGAAAAGCGGGGAAGTTGTAACGGCAGTGTATGGACCGAAGGTAAGTTCTCGAATTTAGATTTTAACAGCTTTATTATATAACCTAATTATAAACCTAATTGCACATTGTTATGCGCTTACAATAAAACGAAAATTGAAATTTAAATCTTAATTCCAGGAAATTCAAGCAATGTAATAAAACTAGTGTCCAATCATAATCATGTGGCTGAAGCTACCAGACCTGCTATAATTAATTAAAATTAACATAAAACAGATAGCAAAAGATTTGAGAGATGTGCCACAACAAATGTTAGCAACTAATTTGGAAAATATTTACGCATTCACGCACGCAAAATATAGCAGCAAATTTACCTTCAACTGGGTAGATATAATTAGGTAAATAAATGTGGATTTGCAATTTTTATAAAATTACGCTAATTTGATTTCGCACGTGGGGACGAATTGAGCGAGAACGAATTTCATGGGAAACGAATCGCCAGGTACGAATCGCCGGGGACGAATCGCTGGGGACCAATTGTCCTAGAACCGATTGCGCCAATCTTAACAGTTTAGCAATTACGTGAGCTATGTAAAAAGCGCCTCTGTGTCGCTCCCATTTCTACATAAATTTACTTTTGCCTTAGTACCCCCCATTGGGTTTTACCCCACTTTTTGGGTTTTACTTACTTTGAGAGCGCTAAGATAAAATCGTCCAATCCGCCTGTTTCGCCGTTTTCCCTATTTTTCTTAGCATCATTAACATAGGAGCAAATCATACGTTGGGCGCAAGAATGGCTGTCCATATCGTTGTGCTCCAGAGCCATATCTATCTTCTGCAGGATTTCCTGCAGGGGAGATTCACCCTCCAATGCTGCATCGAAAAAGAAAGTTAAATCAAAAATTGACTGCTACATTGTAGAGCATTGTAGTATAAATAGTGTCAAATGGAGTGGAAATTGAAATACATCATTTTTTCTCGTTAAATAAATATCACTGTTTACTTCTGTATCCTCCGTGGCCGCCACCACCCAAAAGATTAGTCAGCTTGGGTAAGATCAAAACAGCACCGAGTCCAATTAGCGCTCCCAGCGCTACCCCAGCCAAATCTATTTTGAGCGGGCTCACAGAATAGGCTATGTTACCATTACCATTACTGTAGTCACCAACGCCAGTGCCCGTATAAGTACTTATAGGAATAATACCGAACTTGGATGCTTTATCATAACTTTTTCTTTCGGTGGCTTCGCTTTCGTTACGCCTATTGTAGGACTCTAGGTTCGACTCGAAATATCGGTTGCTTGGCTCAAAACTACTGAAAAGAAATACATATTACTACATAGAAGCAATTATATTATAATCAACACAACAATAAAATTGCACCAAACAGAGAATATTCTCATTAACATTTTCTGAGAAAAATACTAACAGAAGCCCGACTGTGGCATCAAAAAAAAGTCTTATATTCTATTTTCTACTCGCACCTATTATTATTTATTTTCTTTTAAACTAAAAGAATTATATATAAAAAAGAATTTGTTGCAAATATCAAATATTAGCAGCTTGCTCGTTGATCATTAAAAATCTGATTCAAAGATCCGTTTCCTCGGGTTCATTTAACCGGGAATGAAAAACAAGTATTTTAATATACCTTCCGTACTATTGAGATAATGAGATGTAATGATTCGTAATTTGCGTACTGCGTGCTTCTATTACTTTGTAGGTATGCTTCCCCTCAGATCCCAACTATTTGCCCGCATTCGTGCTCTCTGCCGTTTGAAGTCAGATTCACAAGAATTTTGAACCTAATAATTAAAGTTTTAAACTTTAATTATTAATTTAATTTAATATTTTAATAATTTAAAATTTATTAATAAATAATTAATAAATAAATAATTAATAAATAAAATTAAATTATTTAATTTTAAACCTATAACTAAGACTATGATTTGTTTAGTTTTTGTCCTTTACTAATATCTTATCGGGACGATTTAGATTATATTTCGTTTTTTTTATTATTAAATTGTTTACAAGAAAATAAATAATTATTGTGGTAAGTAGAAAACAACAGAATATAAGTACGGACTGTCTTTTATGTGATAGTGTAGTGTAGTAGGTTTCTTGTTAGTATTTTTGTCACACAAAAAATTATCGAGGAGCGTACTTAGACATTTCGAATTGTCAAATGGTAACTAGAAGTATGAGGAATGTAGAATATGCTACCTTCAAATTTAATGATTTGCTCTTGTCCCTTGGTAACAGTTCCATTTTCTTTTGCGGTATTTGACGCCCCATGAGTCATTGAGGACAGTCGTAAAAGAATTAATTATGCTTTGTGCTTTTTCAGGTCAATTATCAGGAAAGATTTTTATATGCTTCTACCATATATTCTATTACAATGAGAACTAACGCACACATCATTTAAAGTTTTCATGGAAAATTAGACGTAAATTTTGTAACTTTTTGAATAACATCTGTGTGAATAATTCAGAAAGTACTGCGTAAGATATGGTCTCTTCCTCGTCTGGTAGAATAGACTTCCTTAAGTGCATCGGTTTGTAGAGTAATTGTTCAGTCTAACTGATATATCTCCATCAAGTGAAGATGTTTTTATTCGCCCCAAGTCGATGATTGGATTCTTATTTGGAACCAAATGAAATCTTTTTTCACAAAGAGAAAATGTTAATACTCAAATCTAATTTTATTCCATAAAACGGTGATATTGTTGCTATGAATATTCCGGCCATATGAGAAAGTCTTGAGATGTTACACATCGCCATTTTTCAACATTTTTTAATAATATCACTTTATCTGAAATTCGCTCTATAATTATAAGTAACGAAAATGAAACAAATTTTTCATTGCGACGGGAATTTCAACTCTCTTGGTTAAAAGTACGTATACTAAAGTCGCGGGACAGTGATGAATGATTATTCTCTACAGTGAATACGATCAATTCGATATAAATAACTACTTTTGTAGAATGCTCGTTCTGTATTACAAAATTCGAACAAGCGATTAAATTATTCACACCGATGAAATGGTGAGATAAATTCATCGTTTGATAATTACCCTTGTAATTTTTTTAAACACAATTAAAAAAAAAGAGAAAACTTTTGATATTCTATACACATAATGAGGACTTAAAGTGGAAGGTAGAAATTAAAAATAAAAATGCAATCCTAAATACCAATTGTCTTAAATAAATTTGGAAGCCCTGGTGTGAAATTTAAACCATCTGAAGAAAGAATTTTTCTTATAAAGAAAGAGCCAAATACTTGTGATGAATGTCCACAGCTCTCAATGTTATCGAACTTTCTCAAGTTTTTCACATTCTCAAAATTACCAATAGCTTCCTACGGACCCAACCCCTTACATTGTAGTTCCTAATAGGTTCTAATAAATAGTTATAATAAATAGCAATGGGTTCTTAGGAAGAAATTGTATCAAATAAAGTTGAAATAGGGAATTTTAAGGTTTCTAACACCAATTAAGAGTGCCTAAATACCTTTATAGTCCAGTAAACGAAGGGGCAAACCTATCAAAAAATAGTTACTATTTTTATTCGGTATTTAATGGATGGCATTTGGCACCCCCTTTAAAATGACACAAAGTTTGCGTAAAAATATTGTGTGACAGGGGGAGAAAATGGCCCCAAAAGACCCGAAAAATCGGTTTTCCCCGAATATCTCCAAAAATATGGCAGATAAGGGTTTTTAGTTCAGACAAAAATTGAAGATCAGTTAATTATCTACAAAAATGGTTCTTATGATTTTTTTTTAAATTTAACCGTTTTCGAGATAAACGAGACCAAGCGCAGCCAGAATATTGAGATTTTGTTGTACGCCGGAGAGCGCAGTCCGTGCATTTACATATGAGCAAGCGGACAAAATATTCAATAATTTTGTTGAAAATGCGAATTTTGTCATTATTCAAAGTTCCTCTTGAAGGGAAAATATACCGCTACCACATCCCGTGACTCGAGTCACGTTTTTAATCGTTGGCCGTATCGAAAAAAGCGGCCAAATATTGTTTTTCCATGCATTTTTAGCCTGCAAGGAATTTGTTACTATTTTTTTTTTGTATTATACTAATTTGCTCCAAATTTTCTTGATTATGGGTCCTCAGAAGGTCCTTTGTCATTTGTGAAATTTGGATAATCTAATTTTCTTGCATTTTGATTATAACTTTGTTTGTTGAATCCTAATTTTTTGCTGTTTTGGAGTGTGGTGAAATTTTGTAAACAACCACCAATAAAAAATTCATACATGATCGGATTGGCCTCTAAGGCATATCAGTTGAAAGCTGAGAAGGTCTACTTTTCGGTTCTGCAATTAGTTTTTTTCACAAAATCGTCGATTTTCCAATAAATTCGGAAAACCCGTGTGTAAGTGCACGGACTGTGCTCTCCGGCATACCACAAAAAACTCAATATTCTGGGTGAGCTTGGGCCCGTTTATCTCGAAAACGGTCAAATTCTCGAAAAAAAATCAGAAGGACCAGTTTTGTAGATAATTAACTGATCTTCAATTTTTATCGGAACAAAAAAACCTCTATCTGCCATATTTTGCGAGATATTCGCGAAAAACCGATTTTTCGGGTCTTTTGGGGCTATTTTCTCCCCCTGTCACACAATATTTTTACGCAAACTTTGTGTCATTTTAAAGGGGGCCCCCAAATGCCACCCATTAAATAGCAATAAAAATGGTAACTAATTTTTGATAGGTTGGCCTTTTTTCTTCCTTCATTTACTGGACTATATAGGTTTCTTAGCAACAATTTTAGGTTGCGTTGAATGTTTCAAAGTTTTTAAATTCCTGTTAGTTTTTCTTAAATTCCTCATATAGAAAATGGTTTTGTTGTCCGAATTTCTTTTTGTTTGGTGGAAATGGCTTTGAAGCTTTAAGGATATAAAATTTAAAACTACTGTTAAAACAGATGTAATTCATCTAATAGTTAACTAACTTGTGACGCCACTAACATTAACAGTTTGAGTGTAATTCTTTATAACTCAATATTTCTATGTCACAAATATATCTGAAGTCTGCAGATAACCTCTTTTCCTATAGTGATTATCTCTAATATATACTAGATTTTTCTTCTTCTCCTATATGGAACAATCTTTTTTCCTTTCGGTTTAACCCAGAATTTCCATTTTTCTAAATTCACTGATATAAACTATTTCTTACCCTGCGTGGCCCGCTTGGTACTTCTTGGGTCCCCCAAGTACCGCTTGAACCCCCAAACTAACGATCACAAATGAGAAACACCCCTTCATTGTTGTATTATTTTTCGTATAAACTAATATTGATACTAAATCAGTCTACGGTATGTTGTCCAGTTTTATAGAAGACGTTTGATACACTCGCTTAAATAAAAACAATAAACAATGGTAAATTTCGTCGCATATACGCTCTTAGATAACGTAACTTCTAGTTAAGAATCTTCACTTTCTTTGTAATCTCTATCGTTAATGCCGAGTCGTGTGGCTCGTTACGTGACGTAATAACTTATATTTTCTTTTATTCTTCTTTCTTTACGTAATTCTAGCCACATTTCAGAAATACTTAATTGCCTATAATATATGTTAAATCTATGGATTTATGCCTAAAATTTTAGCAACAGTTATAACTTTATTTCTTATTGAGATTTCTGAAATGCGTGTTTAATAAGTAATTATTTCCATTTTATTCTTAGGTTTCGATTGATGGATCTTTGAAATATGGTATTAGTATTTCAAAAAAGTGTTCTTTTTCTGAAGGACGGTAACTGATCATAAACATTTCTAAAATTGCTAATATTTTTTAAAAGTTAAGTAAACATTAATCCCATTGTATACTTTTTAGAGCCTCATTTAAAATTTTCATTTTTTTTTAAACATTCATGTGGGGTTTGGTGCATTCTATCAATCTTGCGAGTCTCAATGAAAATTTGAAAGTTTAAAATTTATCAGCTTGTGTGTGATGTTCCCGGGTCATGGCAGCTCTTGTAGGTGGCTCGTGAGTAATCAAACTAAGAAAGTTCCATAGTGTCACATTTATTGGCACGCTTATTGATACAACTGTCTCTAGTAACAACCCAGAACTGACTATTCTAAATAACACTGTAAATCGAAATATTAACAATAGTTGTTAACTTAGCAGTTATACTTACGAACGAAAGTGTATTGGATTATAGGTCGCTCACCTTCCGGTTTATTACTTATTTTGCAATTCTTGTACATTCCAATGGTGTTTTATCACCTATTTTTGTTTAAATATTCCATTACACCTTCCTCGTATATAGAAAAAAAAATTATGGACATAATGGAAATATTTTTTTTACTAGTTTTACGAGTCATACCGTTTAACTCTATTTTTGTGAACCTCTGTTGGTTTATTATCTACTTTAATAAATCATAACATATTATATTGTTAATTGAATAATTATATAAAGGTAATTGTACATAATAAAATACGTAGAGCATTATTTGTACTCGTAGCATATAGGGTGTCCGGGAAATGATGTTAAAAAATTAAACGGGAGATTCCTTGTTCAAAATAAAGACAAAAAGTCTTAATGAACATACGTCCTAAAACGCAGTGTTTTTGAGTTACAGAGTGGCTGAAATGGAGGCCACTTTGAACAACCTTTTGAATTTTTTTTAGCAGGTATATTGTGGCTGTGATTAGTCCCTTCAAGAGTAATAAAGTGCCCTAAGTGACATAGCTGTGGGAGAATTTTTTTTTAATTTTTAAGTTTCGTTGGGCAGATGAATCGGCATAAAAAATCATTTGACAGGCAAACGATGCATCCTATGGAAAATTACAAAAATATTTTTTTAATGAAGTAAACAAGAATTACAAAAAGATGAAAATTTAAGAAATTGGACAGTGGCGTACCAGATTTTTTCCTCAAAAAAGTGCCGAAAGTACCTCACAACTACGTCACTGGTAAACATTTCTCGTCGAAAATTTGTCACATAGTGTCTATTCACCAAATATGTATGCATACCAAATCATAAAAATATCTTAAACGGTGACGGAATTATGAAAAATTATGGAAAGACGGGGTTACCCCAGACATCTGATAGAGGTGATAAGAGAACTATACAATAACACAGGAATAATAATAAACACCGGAAAAGACAGAACAGGACCAATAACAATCAACAGAGGTGTAAGACAGGGATGCTGCCTGTCGCCAACCCTGTTCAATATATATTGACGACGCTGTACGACAATGGAAACAAGAAATTAACCCTGGAATAAGACTAACACCCGCCAATAAATGTATATGTTACGCCCAAACATCGAAAACGCTCACTGAGCGAAAAAAACGACCGCAACGTGCAAAAAAACGCGTTGCGGACGGTGCCGAACGACCACATACCGAAATGACTTAATTTTTCACGTTGTGTCCGTTCTTGTTAAACACAACGCGTCGTGGATGATGCTCAAACGGCCATGGCGCGTTCTGGATGATTTAGAAAGCTCATAAACCGATTTTTCTTGTCTAGGCTTGTCAGTCTGTTTACGACTGCCATCGAGTGAAATTATGTCTATGTTGTTGAGCGAAGTCGCTACTATTGTAGCTAAAAACGATAATGCGAGAGAGGTGTTTAATGAAAAACTTAAAAATATCGTTGATAACAGCAACGATCGGAGTGATTATTTTGCGAACGAACGGTATGAAGAGATCGTCCGAGAAGTGAAAGAAGCGAACCGCTTGAAAGATTGCTAAATTCCCTTGTCGTCCAAATAATATAGAAGACTAAAGAGGTATGATGTCATAACAATTGGGGAATATGAAAAGTTAATTGAAAAGCGCAAAGGAACACAGGATGGAAATTTCCGATATTACTGAAAAACGGAGGATCTTTTTGGTATTATTGAAGCTGCTCATATGGCAACTGGACACAAACGAACAAGAGGTATGTTACTCAGACGCTATTTGTATATAATATTGGTGTAATTATTTACTATACTTTTTTTATACTATTTTGAAAATTTTTCATAATATTTACATGTTACCCGATGTTTGTTGACGAGGAGGCCCATTCTTTCGCTACACGCACTCTACTACCCATTAAACAGTTTTTTTTTGTTTGTTTTCAGTTATGGAGGCTGAAATCAACAAAAAAAATACTGCAATATTACGAGAGTAGCCATACAGATCTATTTATCTCTCTGCGAGCAATGTCAGGAAAAGAAGAAGATCAAGAAAAAGGGGTTAGTTGTTGCACCAATCCTATCAAATCACATGAATTCGAGATGTCAAGTAGATTTGATCGATATGCAGTCCGAACCCGACCGAGACTATCGTTTCATATTGAACTAGCAAGACCATCTGACAAAATTTACAATCTTGAAACCACTCAAAACGAAAACAGCTGAAGAAGTCGCATATAATGTAGTAGATATTTTTTGCATGTTCGGTGCTCCCTTTATTCTGCAAAGCAACAAAGGAAGGGAATTTTCTAATAAGATAATCGAAGAGTTAAAGAATCTGTGGCCAGGCCTTAAACTTGTGCATGGTAAGCTCAGTCACTCGCAGAGCCAAGGATCGGTAGAACGATCTAATCAGGACGTTAGAGATATGTTGGTAGCATGGATGCTTGACAATGATACTAAACAATGGTCAGAGGGATTACGGTTTATTCAGAGCAAAAAAATCGTGCCTTGCACGAAGGGATCAGAAAAACTCCTTACGAGGCCATGTTTGGTAAAAAGCAAAGAATCGGGCTGGCAGATTCCTCTCTTGAAAGGGAAACGTATGAATCTCTGAAAACGGAAGAAGATTTGGAGAAAATCTTGGAAGGGATGACACTCGAAAAAGACCAGGAAGGGGAAGGAAATGTAATTAATACAGTATCCACTGTGGCAGCATGTTCCATTTGCGAAGATTTTGGAGTTACCCAACCATGTAAAACATGCAGTTTAAAAGTACACATGAAGTGTGGGATTGAAATTGAAGGAGAAGTCGTATGCAACCTTTACTGCCGACGTGATGCAATCAAAGAGCAACGCGAAACTGCTAGAGCCGGAATGGAGAAGGAAGCTGGAAAAATGCTGGCGCTGTCCCGTGAAAAACTACCTCCTGCTGAGATCGGTCAAAAGGTCGTGGTCGAAGTTCCAGATGTCGATAGAGGGCGGCTTGCCCCTAGGAGTGTTCTAGCTGTAGTTCTAAGCGTTAATGATCCCAGCTTGTATAAGTTGGGAACCATAGAGGGCGTTCTGGAGAGACTTTATAGTCGTAATGAATTCAACTTCGCTGATTCAAATTTTATAAACGCATCGGATGTTCCAAGTTGTTCATTAAATTTGAGAAAAGCTTCAGCTCTTCCATCTGGATCAAAACAAGGATTTGTCATGTGCCATTGTAAGCGTTATTCAATTAAGTAAGCATAATTCTAAATGCCACAAAAATAATGCCTGCAAAAACAAGTAAATAGCTTTATCTACCTGCGATTCAGTTACCTATTATTGTTAATAAAGTTTCATGTAGAAATAGGCCTACAATAGAGATTTTCAAATTTTCAGTTATTTTTGTAAATTTATTTAATATATTAAGAGCATGGTCGGTTTATGAGCTTTTTAAATCATCTAGAACGCGTCATGGCCGTTTGAGCATCATCCACGACGCGTTGTGGTCAACAAGAACGGACACAACGCGAAAGATTAAGTCATTTCGGTATGTGGTCGTTCGGCACCGTCCGCAACGCGTTGCGGTCGTTTTTTTCGCTCAGTGAGCGTTTTCGATGTTTGGGCGTAACATATAAACACAGTACTGTTTGCCGATGACCAAATAATTTTACAAAAAACAGAAGACGACCTACAATACGCAATCTACCGCTTGAATCAGATATGTAAAAATTACAACTTAAAAATATCAGAAAAAAATATGAAAGTTATGGCTTTTCGAGGAAAACCACCTGTTCGTTCTAAAATACTTATAAACGAAACACCCATAGAACAAGTATCACACTTCAATTTCTTGGGATGCGATATAAGCTACGAATATGACAAAGATGTTACAAACAAACTACATAAATACCAAATGATGTGTGGCACCATACAGAGAACACTACAAAACAAGACAAGCAAAGAAACAAAAATAAAATTCTATAAAGTGATGACAACACCTATATATGGAAGCGAAACCTGGGCACTTCGGAAACAAGATAGACAACGAATACAGTCGGCCGAAATGAAATTTCTAAGAATGACAAAAGGTTGTACACTGAGGGACCATATAAGAAATGAAGATATAAGGACCGAATTGAACATATTTTCAATGAATGACAGAATACACCAAAACTCATTAAAATGGAGACATCACATTGAAAGAATGAACAAAGACAGATTGGTCAAACAAGTGGTAAACTGTAGACCACACGGCAGAAGAGACATTGGTAGACCCAGAAGAAGATGGCTAGAATGAAGACGGAACAGGCTGCGAGCCTAGTCCTTGAAGTGCAGAAGAAGAAGAAGAAGGTGTCGGAATTATAGGGAAAACAAAATATATTTCGGCAAATTTCAACACCCTGTAACTCAGAAAAAGTGCATTTGAGGACATATGGTTATTAAGACGTTTTGTCTTTATTTTGAACAAGGAATCTCCCGTTTAATTTTTTACCATAATTTCCCGGACACCAGGGTTGCATAAGTAAAAAATATATTATAAGCTTCAAATCGGGCCTGTAAAAAAGAAATTAAATACTATTTAGTACTTTTAGGTGGCTGTAAAATCCCGTAGTTGAATTTTTCTTATTTTTTTGTAACTCATAAATGTAAATGGATCCCTTATTTTCATGCCGCGGGTATGCCGCGGATCAACAATTTTTGGTAAAAGGCAATTATAATCAAACTTTTCCAACTTGGGCAACATTGCATCGTGAAAAAATTCGGTATATACCGGAACTACTATAAAAATTATTTCTAGTAGAGTCCACACTACAAAAAAAGCAATTTGTTTTACATGAAATATTTAATTGTCCCTGAACTTGATAGAAATACTTGTGGTTTCTTTTTAATTTAAAATTTGAACCATTCATTTCTAAATAGGAAATTAATTTTCTAGAAACTGCTTCTTTAATGGTCAT
Organism: Cryptocephalus moraei; assembly: GCA_946251905.1. NCBI lineage: Eukaryota > Metazoa > Arthropoda > Insecta > Coleoptera > Chrysomelidae > Cryptocephalus > Cryptocephalus moraei. The sequence continues at coordinate 25,642,332 of OX276463.1, read as the reverse complement.
ATTTCTTGATGCAAAGGGACATTTAATTTCGAGGATGTATCCTGAATTTTGTTCAATGCCATCAGGAGAAGCACCGAGAAATGGCCAATTTTCATTAATTATTAAACCGCAATTCGAAATGTTAAATCCGAATTTAAGTTTCAGTGCTTCTTTGGCTCTGTCTTCATTGTTTCCCCCCCCCCATGCAGTTACTTTAGAAGAAAAAACACTTTATACAAAACTTCTGTAATAGTCCCTGAGCAACTTGTAGATGGACGCATTTTACACACTTTGCCAAATATTGATGATGTTAATAATTCCTTTCTGTGCAGCTTCCACACAGCTGAAGCTGCTTGAAGTCGCGTGTTTGCTTATCATCCATATCACGGTTAGTTGTCGTGAAAATTAGTTTCCTTCTGGGTCTGCATTGTTTCATTTGCCGTTTTGTTGTTACCAATTTTTTTTAAATTTTTCCTGGACTATATCCCCCGCTCAAATGTTTATGAATCCTGCATAACGGTGCTTTTGTGTTTTTGGAGACAATGGCAAGAAAACAACGTGCTTGATAACATATTCGGAAGGTGTAATTAATTCTTTTTCCTCCTATTTTTTGAGCAATAGTGGCATTAAATTGCTCTACTATGTTGTTGCTTACATTTTCTATAAAACTATTGGAATGTCTTGCCAAACAGCGCACTGCTGTCATGAGCTTTTCTTCTATTCCAAATAGTCTAAAATCGGATATGTAATTGTTGATATCGGGTTCTGTTTTATCGCAAAATATTTTAAGTCGTTACAGCCCTTATGCTCTCCAAATATGTGGCATGTGGCTACGCTGTTGATGATATATTTTCTTAAATTTCTAATTTTTTGTTCCTTCGTGATCTCTTCTTTTCTTCTGTACTGAACAGCTTTTGAAACTGCACTTCGGCACCTTAGAATATTGCTCGCCATAATATTTCTTACAACACCAGGATCACCTTTGGTTTGAGATATTTCTCGTACTTTGCTAGTATCGGGTGTTTTTTTTTTAAATTTCACCTCATAGTAGGCTGTGGATAGTGTTTATGAATGCGCCTTACTAAAAAATGTCGTTATCAAAAGTCAAATCGTTCCAAGCACTTCGAAGACTATTGTTCCGTGAGAGAGTTAAGAGTTGTCAAGTTTGTTTTCACAGAGGTTCTCGCATTTAGATTTGTATTTTTTTTTTTTTTAGTCTCACTCATCTACGCCTAATTAATAGAGCCAAGCTGTCTTTTTTAAGACAATAGTAACTGATTGGAGCAGTTTCAATTTTTATTAAGAAAGTGAGGTTATGTCAACCCAATGTCAATATTGACATTTTTTAGTAAGGCGCATTCACAAACACTATCCACAACCTACTTTGAGGTCAAATTTAAAAAACACCCTATATAATTTCTAAGTAGGTGATTGGTGCACTCTATTTTTTGTACTACTGTAGCAGATTGCGTAAGGCAATAACTTAATTATCAACATTAATCATTATCACCTACTTCCATTGTCACGACTCATCATTTCGCTCACCTTTGATTTAAACGATACATAAGTATGTTGAGCTCACAATACGAATATCGCTGATGTCGTATTACTCCACCAGCGATACTTGTAATTGTTATTGTTCCAATTAGGTTTCTCGACAACAACGACACATAACTACAATTGTTCTCATTATTAAACGTTCATCAGAAGAGTCATGTTCACATTCATTCAACTCACTTCACTTTTAGTTAAAGTAATACGTGTAAATGGTTAACCAATAGAAGCATTTCGACCAGAACTCGTTTTACTCATTGGGATCTATGGGTAGACACCACACTACGCAGGTCTTGTAGAGCCTGCTATCAACAATTTTCTTATAACAGCTGCTATGCAGCAAAATCCTTCTGTAATTATGTGTTTCCTCGGTATCTCTCCCCTGTTTTCAGCTCTTTGGCACACACAGCAGTATTTGTTCTTCGCTCCCAAATACAAAACTTTACCAGATTTTAGGCCAATTACTGCGGCCACGCCAGAGAGAGAATTATAATTTCCTCCCCCTCGATAGGAACGTTTCGCCCAGCATCCGTCACAAACTACAGAAATCATTGGCGTTCCGTTGATATCCACACTATTACATTCCACTGCCATTTCGGTCTCTTCCTGAGCAGCCTCTCCCATGGATTTCCATGCATCACATATGTTCGAGTGAACTCTTTTATATAGGGGAAAACTTGGTGGTGGAATGTCTATTGGCTCTATTGCGGCCGAAAAATTTTTTAATTGCGTGTAACCACTGCCTATAACGGAGTTATTGGAAGTGTAATAAAGTGTAGCAGTAATACTGATAGCACTATTTTGACATATATACGCATGCGCAGTGGCCCACTAAATACTGCTACCCGTAATTGTGATAGTGCTAGACTTTATTACTGAACAAATAAGGAGTGCACTATTAGGGAGTTATTGGAAGTTTCAAAATACTGACAGCAGTAATAACAACAGCCGTATATTAATAGTGCGGGGTCGTTTACGCGGCCGAAAAAAACGAGTTATTGGAAATGCTTTATGGTTTAGTGCTATTCACTCTCCTTATTTCTAACCTTACTTTTAAACGTCGAATTGTCAGTTGGCGGATGACCCGGTTGTTGTTATTTGTTTGAGTTTGAGGTGAAGACAGACAAAAATGAAAGAAGCAGGTCGTCGTCGTACGTAAACCTCAGTCTAACTTTTTTGTCACTCATTGTTTTTAAAACACAAATTCACAACTACTCTACTCGTTAAAAAAAACCGGGAATTAAAAACCAAAAAGCAAAGACGTAAACAAACCATGGAGAATGCAAAACGGTTAGTTATAAAAACGACAGATCAGCTGACAAATGTCAAAAATGTCAAAATACGGGAAAATTCTAGTAAAAATTGCACTCCTTATTTGTTCAGTAATAAAGTCTAGCACTATCACAATTACTGGTAGCAGTATTTAGTGGGCCACTGCGCATGCGTATATGTCAAAATAGTGCTATCAGTATTACTGCTACACTTTATTACACTTCCAATAACTCCCTATTTACTAGAATTTTCCCGTATTTTGACATTTTTAACATTTGTCAGCTGATCTGTCGTTTTTATAACTAACCGTTTTGCATTCTCTATGGTTTGTTTACGTCTTTGCTTTTTGGTTTTTAATTCCCGGTTTTTTTTAACGAGTAGAGTAGTTGTGAATTTGTGTTTTAAAAAACAATGAGTGACAAAAAAGTTAGACTGAGGTTTACGTACGACGACGACCTGCTTCTTTCATTTTTGTCTGTCTTCACCTCAAACTCAAACAAATAACAACAACCGGGTCATCCGCCAACTGACAATTCGACGTTTAAAAGTAAGGTTAGAAATAAGGAAATAGCACTGTTGACGCTAGCATCAACATTATTTAAGGGAATTTTAAGTGAAGAAATCATAATTTATTGTAACCGGATTTAGGGAACTTTTTTACGTAATTTAATCATTGAAATTAATACGCGTTGTTTTACAAAACAGAAAAATCATTCATAATAATTAAGAGCGAGGATAAGTGTGAACAATATTATTGGATTGTTTTAACGATCGCACACGAATTAATAACACTAGCGACCATTTCACGTTACTAGAGGAAAACAATTACAATGAAACGTGAACGTGAACCGGTCAAGTTCGAATCTCAACACTCAGCTGACTAAGCATAACACGACGTTTAGTTAACATGATAACGGAAGGTCAGCTGGGTGCAAGGTAACGAAACAAATAATATCGCATCTAACCAATGTAAAATTAACCTGTATAAAAACCCTGAATTTTGGTACAATAAATTAGTATACCCTAGTATGCTCGAAACGACAGTGTGTTGTGATCTTTCTTCACGCCACTTAACCCGACTACCCAAAACCTAACAAAACTTCAAACCGGAGAGTACGAAACGTCCTCTCGCCAAACTACAAGAACTTCGAGAACTTCAAGAGATCACGTCAAGCCCTGATCTCCGACTCCAAGAACTTCAAGAACTTCAAGGAGGTCACGACACGCCCTGACCTTCAATCTGCAAGAAAGTCTTCAGCCTTACAACCTGGAGACAAGATTTATCTCCGCTGCCACCCACGAGCTACGAGAGAGATCCACATACAGTCCACTTCTCTAGAGATCATTGCACACTTTCGTTCAAGCACAGAACCAAAAAGCATTTCCAATAACTCGTTTTTTTCGGCCGCGTAAACGACACCGCACTATTAATATACGGTTGTTGTTATTACTGCTGTCAGTATTTTGAAACTTCCAATAACTCCCTATTCTCATTATACTTCCAACCGCACAAGTATTTATGTCAACCTTTTCTGTTTGTTCTGGACAAGTTGATATTGTTTGTGAGAAAATTTTTGTACTGGTTTTCGGCTATTTTTTTCCATTACTGCAAAAAAGCAATGTCCTTGATAACATCTTCAAAGTGTGAAATTAATGCGTTTACCCTTATCCCCAACTTTTTGTGCAATTATAGCATTAAATTGCTCTACAATATTGTTGTACACGTTTTCGAGTAAACTTCTTGTGGCACCACGAGAATTTCCTATAAGAGAACCTCATTTAATTTTATGTTTTTATTTTAGAAAACAAATATGATAAATACTTTAATTATTTTTTATGTATGAAGTTAAAATAAAAAAAAATGAAACATATTATATATTAATATAAATGTGTATTACCTAGATAACTTTCACTTACCTACTCAATTAATTATATAAAAAAAATACATTATTTTCCTTTTCCTTAATTTGTTTTGATCACTTGGTAAAAGTTCATTCAAATTCCACTTGCATGTATCCGTGACGCAACTCGTTATTTATTGTACAATTTCACTGAGCAATACTGAGCAAAATGTGCAGTGACGAAATATATAACCTCCTTTCACAGTAATAACAGAACTCTTATAACTGAACCTATGATTTATGAAAGAATAATAAAACATAACATGCACACCCAAATTTACACCCTTCGAGGTTAAATTTTCGAAAATCTCTACTTATCGGCCTCATAAATCACGAAAGAAATCTTCCGTCCAAATTTCATGTTTCTGACTGCAGGAGTTCCAGATCGGCATTGATGCGAATGCCAATCAAGACTGAATATCATAACATTTCACTACAATATTGTAATGAAGCATATTTTTCCCGTGGCTAGAACCCTTGTCTCCCTCTGTTACCGTTTGCGGAAAACCCATAAATTCAAATAAATAACCATTGTCTCTCCGCCGTCACACCTACAAATTTCGAAAACCGAGTTTAAACAAAAGACCACCAGTTGTCTCTTTAATTACGAGCTGCAAATTACCCCTCCCTGTTTATCTGGAAGCTCTAAATATTAACGAAAAGTATCGAATGTACCTGGTGCAGTCGCCGCTCTTGTGAGTAGTCCTAGAGTGTCTCTGCAGTGCCAACCGTCCGTTTTTCGCGAGTAGTCCGAAAGTTTTCTCCGCCGAACCAAGTGCCCGTTCTGTCGTTTGCTTTTCTCGCGACACGAGAGAATCGCCGCCGCCCGACCGCCCGTCGCCCGTCTCTCGCGAAGTGAGTTTTCGGTACAAGTGTCTCCGCCAATAGTTTCATCTTCCAGAGTGAGTACTCAAAATCCGCTTATATTATCTCTCTTTGGCTTAGGCTTTTCCTTCTCTCGCATAAATTAGTTCGTAGTAAAACGTTCTCGGTGAAGTATTCCCAGGACGTCTTTATTACGATAATTAACCGCAATTCCACAAGTCCTAATTGTACTACGAGCCGCACGCTAGATTTCCGCTTCCGCCCTAGAGCCCGCCCTATTGGGCTTAACACCACCCTCGCTTGTTTGCTCCGCTCTCACCTTCGCTTACTCTCTCTTCCGCTTGCATCTAACCGTCTCTACCAATTCTGCACGTTTAATTATCTATTACATTTTAATAACTTACATTTTCCCGCTTTGTAAATAGATTATTAGTATTTTAAATAGAAACGTTTAATTATCGTATTTCTCAATACGTATTTCCTTTCGTTTAACATATTCTCGTCAGTGTAGATAAGAACCGAAACGTTTTTGCCCAAACCAGCTGAGCCCGGGGGTTTGATCGAATGCGGAGCGCAACGATGCCGGTTCCTCTCTGAAATCCGAATTTCCAGATCTCGCACCGTTGCCAAAACTTCCCGAAAGTCTAGTAACCGGCAAATCGTTGCCTCCGCTGCCGAACCGTCCCGAACTACTATAAAGAATGTAATTACGATCTTCCGCTTATTCGATATTCTTATTCACGTTTAATTTAAATCCAATCTCATTTGTAACAGCATAAATATATGTATTATATTATATCATCCGTATTTTCTCCCGTACTGTGTGTTTTATTTTCACGGACCCCCTGGCAATCTCCTGAGTTTAAACTCACCCGTGGCTTTAGGAGGTTAACCCTTAAAAATCTGGCGCCCGAGGTAAACCGACTTTAAACCGTTTCCCGAATTCCCGAACTCTGCAACAAGCGCCAATTTAACTAAGTGGCGTAACTTTCCGCCAGAGTCGTTGTGCTGCCAGCGACGCTACCCTACCGAACAAAGTACGTTACAATATTATACTTTCTGTCATTTTTAGCTGATCTGCTAAATACGGCCCTGACCAGAAGATAAATCGCTATGCTCCTCCCAGTGCAATGTTAACGCACATGATTCCTCGCCATTTAATATATTTCGTGGAGCAGAGCATTCTTTCGGAATTTTACATAAAAGTTTGAGTAATTTTCACCCAGCCGTAAAAAATTTGGTATCATCGCGAAGCTAAGAGTTTGCTCTTTGTCCCTCTAGTAAGCGATTTTCTATTTTTAATCTCATAATTTAATAAATAATTATATAAAACCGGGAGTTTTTCCCGAATTAACATGCGTTTGCCAAAGAGCCAAAAACAAAATTAAAAAAACTATTACTAAACGGACATAGACATCAAAGACTATTGTAACTCGAAATGTAAACAACCAGCGTAAGCCTTCTGCTTATTGGACAGTGGTCTGAATCAAAGGTAGGCCTCCGCTCATCGAATCCTATAAAAAAAAAGACAGTTCCGGAATTCTCCCCAATATTCATTTAAAGAAAGAATGATTTATTACTTTCGGGTCGTTTCAAGAAGGTTCTCGAGACATAATGGAGGACTTTATAATGACGGACTTGCGTTTGGAGATTAGATTAGACGTGAAGCCGCGAGTGAATAAACAAGGGGAAAAACGGACAAGCGAATTGTACAAATAAATTAAAGTTAAGTGTGTTATATAAATTAATTAGTTCAGAAATACTTTAGATAAATTAAGTAGTGTGTAGTGTATAATTAAGGACATTGTAAATAAATTAGAAATAAACGTCACAATGGTGTCAGAAGAGCGGATCATGAAGAAGTTACGCGAATTAAAAGTGGCAGAGTTAAAAAAAGAACTCGAGGAACGAGATCTGGGAACGGAAGGGAAGAAGACAGCTCCAGGACCGACTTACGTCGTTTTTGAAAGAAAATGGTCAGGACCCGGAACTCTTCGCCAGAAGGAAGACATAATTACTCATATTACTGCTCAAATCGCCGCCCAGAGGGAAGATATTATCTCCCAAATTGCCGCCCAGAGGGAAGATATCACTGCTCAAATCTCCGCCTAAAGGGAAGAGATAACCGACCAGATGGAGGCCCAGTGTAAGGAGATTGAAGAGAAGATCAAGCAGTTGCAAGAACGACTAGAACCGGTCAGTAGCGGCGAGGGGAAAAAAGACGAAATTGAACAGAAGATGAAGCAGTTGGAAGAACGACTAAAGCGGGTCAGTAGCGGCGAGACGGAGGAAGAAGTGGGTAAAGGCGGCCGTTCGACATAACTCGGTTTCTACCAATCGAGTGACACCCCTAACGTTCGACGGAAAAATTCCGTGGGCCAGCTACAGGAAAAAATTTGAGGCAGCAGCGGAAGTTAACGCTTGGTCCCCTCATGAGAAAGCTGTTTCCCTAACGATAGCCTTGCGTGGAGATGCGTTGGAAGTTCTTCAGACACTATCCGTAGAGGAAGCCGGAAATTACGAGAAGCTACTATGACGACTGGAAAAGCGGTTCGGCCAAACACATCTGGAGAAAGTCCATCAATCCCAGATGTCCAATCGTCGTCAGAAAGCGAACGAGACCCTGTAAGAGTTTGAAGCGGACGTAGCCAGACTAGTGGGTGAGGAGCAGATGATGGAGTGCCTCGCAGTGCAGACGTTCGTAAGCGGGCTGCGAGACCAGGAACTGCAGAGGGCCCTGAGGCTAGTAGACACAGAAAATCTCGTGGAGAAGTTCTTCAGCAGATCATGGAGGTACGGTCAGCAATGAAGACGCGGCCCACGGCAGCGGTGCCGGAAAAGGCCCAGGAAAAACTAATGCGGGTCGATAAAAGGAAAGGGACGGGACCCGTAGCAGATGAAACCCCCGGGCCAGTATAGCCACGTTTTCCCACCAACTGGGAAGCGCGTACGTCGATGGCACCATCGACGGGAGACCCCACGGCATGCTTGTTGACACGGGAGCAACGAAGACGATAGTGCACCCGGAAGTTGTGAGGGACGGTAGAAAGATTAGGCCAAGTAGGTGGCAATTGAGAACTGCCACAAGGGAGAAGGCAGTGATTCACGGTGAAGCAACAGTTAGCATACCGTTGGGACGGGTAAAGTTTGACCATCCTGTTATCATAGCCGAAATTGAGGAAGACGTCATACTGGGGATGGACTTCATGAGGAATCGTGGATTCCAGTTGGATTTCGGACAGCGAGTTTTGAGTCAGGTCAGGTCAGGAAAAATTGCTGCTACACAATCGTGACAACTTTGTGTTAGATGTAATAATGGCAGAAGATGTGATTCTCCCGGAACGAAGCGAAACGATCACCTCTACTTGTCTGAGGGGTGTCGTGAAAGAGGGAGTTCCAGCCGAAATCGTACCAGAAAACGATGACAATTGACTGGCTCGTGGGGTACTCGTAGGGAAGGCGCTCGTTACTCTCTCAAGCGAGGTGCCTGTGCGGCTACTCAACATCAATCAGTACCCGGTTACCATCAAGAAGGGTACGAAACTGGGCACGTGTATAGCCGCCTAGGCCATCGTAAGGGGCGTTAGTGATGAAGAAAGGTCCAGACACATGCCAGGTGTACCAGGACCTATTTACCACCGAGAATGGGAAGCTGGGAAAGACTAAGGTCGTGACACATAAAATTTACACGGGCGAGACACGACCCATTAGATAAACAGCGAGACGACTACCCTTTGCCAAACGGGAGGAAGCTGAGAAAATCATCAGGGACCTAGAGCGGGACGGGGTCATCGAGCCGTCAAGCAGTCCATGGGCCGGTAACACTGGTGATGAAAAAGGAAGAGACCACTAGATTCTGCGTAGTCTACCGGCAGGTGAACAGTGTCACCAAAAAGAAGAGCTACCCGCTACCACGTATCGACGACACACTAGATACCCTTGCTGGATGCACGATATTTTCGACCCATGATTTAAAAAGCGGCTACTGCCAAGTCGAAATGGACCCTGCCGATAAGACAAAGACGGCATTTTCCTTCGGTAACGGCCTGTGGCATTTTACAGTAATGCCATTCGTACTTTGTAATGCCCCAGCGACGTTCGAGAGGCTGATGGAGAGCGTGTTAATGGGTTTGACGTGTAAAACGTGCCTAGTCTATTTGGACGATGTCATCGTGATGGGCAAGACCTTCGAAGGACATTTGAAAAACTTAGAGGACGTCTTCCAGAGACTGCGAGGTGCAGGGTTACAACTGAACCCTAAGAAATGTCAGCTCTTCAGAAGTAAGGTCTCTTACTTAGGGCACGTAGTGAGCAGAGAGGGAGTCGCCGTTGATCCGGACAAGATAAGTGCGGTGGAGAATTGGCCAATACCGGCAGACAAACACCAGTTGAGGAGTTTTCTGGGACTCTGCACGTACTACAGACGCTATGTCCGGATGTTTTCCGACGTCGCCAAGCCGTTGACGAGGCTCACAGAAGAAGAACGAAACTTCTGTTGGGATGAGGAATGCCAGTCTGCCTGACAGTTCATCCTGGACACCGACGCGAGCAATGTGGGAATTGGAAGTGTTCTGTCGCAGCGTGAGGAGGGACAAGACCGTGTCCTTGGATACTTTAGCAAGGTACTCTCCAAACCGGAAAGGAATTACTGCGTCACCCGGCGTGAATTATTGGCCATCGTTAAGTCCATCGAACACTTCCATAAATAATTTTGTGGAAGGAGGTTTCTGATCCGGACCGATCATTCTGCCCTTAAATGGTTCCTCCAGTTCCAATACCCGAAAAAGATAACTCGCTGGATCGAGAGGCATCAGGAGTATGAATTTGTCATAGAACATCGGCCTGGACAGAGTCATGGAAACGCAGACGCACTCTCGAGAACACCATGTTCTGATAAGTGTCCTCATTGTCATAGAGCCGAGGAAAAGTTGGAGAAAGTCTATCGAACTACCGTGGTCGCCGAGGAATGGACACCATCCTCGTTACGACAAGAGCAAGAAAAGAAATCGGTCCTGAAAGAAATTCTGGCATGGAATCAGGGAGGGCAGCGTCCGGAGTGGCAAAAGGTATCACCTGGCTCGCCTAAGCTCAAGAGTTATTGGGCACAGTGGGACTCGTTAGTAGTTGAGGATGGACTACTAAAACGTGTACTGGAGTGCCAAGACGGAACGGAGGAAAAACGGCAGTTGGTAATTCCCTCCAGTAAAATCCCAGAGGTCTTGCGGCACCTTCACGACGAATCATCTGGTGGACGTTTAGGGATCAAGAAAACCCTGCAGAAAGTACGAGAGCGATTCTACTGGATAAATTGTTCAGACGACGTGAAGGACTGGTGAAGGAAATATACTACATGCTTCGCACGTAATGGGTCACAAAGACGACCGAAAGCTCCCATGAAACAATATAACGACGGAAGTCCCTTCGAAAGGATCGCAATTGACATAGCGGGCCTCTTACCAGAGACCGAAAAGGGGAATAAATACATCCTGGGCCTAATGGACTACTTTACCAAGTGGATAGAAGCGTACGCTCTCAATCAGGAGGCAGAGAAAGTAGCCGATGTGCTCGTGAAGGAGATGATCTACCGGTTTGGAGTACCTACCCATGGAATTACACTCAAGGATCAAGGATCAAGGAAGAAACTTCAAGAGTGGTCTATTCCAGAGGATCTGTGAGAAGTTTGGGATACGAAAAACAAGAACCACGGCCCTTCACCCTCAGTCTGACGGGATGGTAAAACGAATGAATCGTACACTCAACCGCTATTTGGCGAAAATGCTCTCGTCACATCAACGAGACTGGGACGAACACGTGCCGATCTTCCTGATGGCCTACCGCTTGGCCGTTCATGAATCGACAGGACAAACTTCTGCCAAAGTCCTGTTCGGGCGAGAACTTCAACTGCCCTGTGATTTGATCTTTGGCGCTAGACCTGACGAAGACGTTTCGGGAGAAGATTACGTCTCCAGGATGCAGAAAAGGATGAACGACATTCACCATCAAGTCCGGTACCAACTGAATATCCCCAGTGATCGCATCAAAGAGCGTTACAACATCAACGCTAAAGAGGGTGGCTACCAAATGGGAGATCAAGTTTGTCTGTACAACCCACCGAAGAAATGTGGTTTGTCCCCTAAGTTGCAGACCCATTGGGAAGGCCCCTATGTCGCAAAGAAACGGATTAATGACGTGGTCTACCGGGTGAGCAAACTACCAAACGGCAAGCCGCGAGTGGTGCATTTCAATCGTTTGGCACCCTATGAAGGGTCGCACGATGAGGCGGGGAATCTCCTGGTAAGAAACATGGCGCGGGAGAACGAATTTTCGATCGAAGAATTTATGAGCGCCTACAGGGGCACCAGAAAAGCACGGTATGGAGTAACCTGTGAAAAACAACAAGATTTGTTCAGCGTACCTGAAGAATACTGGTTGGCCCATTGTATTTCCACCGACCTGGTAATGTTACGAGGTATCGCCACGGTTTTTAAGAAGAAGTACGGGCGCTTGGAACAACTCAGGGCGCAACTCCCGGAAATTGGCAAGGTTCTGGAACTACGTGACCACGAAAGACACATCTTTTATCTGTTACAAAGGAGATCGGGTTCCTTAAACGATGTTATCAGGGTGTATGGCTAACATTGCAAAGACTACGAGACCGATTGCTAAAGCTTGACATCAGGAAGCTAGCAATCCACAAGTTAGGTGCTGGACGAGATCACTGAGGGTGAAGGGCCGTGGTTCTTGTCTTTCGTACCCCAAACTTCTCACAGATCCTCTGGAATAGACCACTCTCGAAGTTTCTTCCTTGATCCGAGTGTAATTCCATGGGTACTCCAAACCGGCAGATCATCTCCTTCACTAGCACATCGGCCACGGTCTCTGCCTCCTGACTAGGGAGAGCGTATGCTTCTACCCACTTCGTAAAGTAGTCCATTACGACCAGGATGTATTTATTCCCCTTTTCGGTCTCAGGGAAGGGTCCTGCTATATCAATAGCGATCCTTTCGAAGGGGCTCTCGACGTTATATTGTTTCATGGGTATTCTTTGTGGCCCATTACTTGCGAAGCATGTAGTACATTTCTTGCACCAGTCCTCAACGACGTCTGAACAATTGAACCAGTAGAATCGCTCTCGTACTTTCTGCAGGGTTTTCTTGAGCCCTAAATGTCCACCAGACGATTCGTCGTGAAGGTGCCGCAAGACCTCCGGGATTTTACTGAAAGGAATTACCATTTGCCGTCTTTCCTCCGTTCCGTCCTGGCTCTCCAGTACATGTTTTAGTAGTCCATCCTCAACTACTAACGAGTCCCACTGTGCCCAATAGCTCTTGAGTTTTGGCGACCCAGGTTATACCTTCTGCCACTCAGGACGCTGTCCTCCCTCTTTCCATGCCAGGATTTCTTTCAGAACCGGGTCTTTCTCTTGCTCCTGTCGTAACGAGGATGGTGTCCATTCCTCGGCGACCACGGTAGTTCGGTAGACTTTCTCGGACTTTTCCTCGGCTCTATGACAATGAGGACACTCATCAGGGCATGGTCTTCTCGAGAGTGCGTCTGCGTTTCCATGACTCTGTCCGGGCCGATGTTCTATAACAAAGTCCTACTCCTGAAGCCTCTCGATCCAACGAGCTATCTGTCCTTCGGGATTCTTGAACTGGAGGAGCCATTTAAGGGCAGCATGATCGGTCCGGATCAGAAACCTCCTTCCACACAAGTACTTATGGAAGTGTTCGATGGATTTGACGATGGCCAATAATTCACGCCGGGTGACGCATTAATTCCTCTCCGGTTTGGAGAGTACCTTACTAAAATATCCAAGGACGCGTTCTTGTCCCTCCTGACGCTGCAACAGAACACTTCCAATTCCCACATTGCTCGCGTCGGTGTCCAGGATGAACTGTCCTTCTGGCAGAGGAAAACTCAGCACTGGGGCACTGGTCAACTTCTTCTTCAGCTCATCGAAGGCAGACTGGCATTCCTCATCCTAACAGAAGTTTCGTCCTTCTTCTGTGAGCCTCGTCAACGGCTTGGCGACGTCGGAAAACATCCGGACATAGCGTCGGTAGTACGTGCAGAGTCCCAGAAAACTCCTCAACTGGTGTTTGTCTGTCGGTACTGGCCACTCCTTCACCGCACTTATCTTGTCCGGATCAACGGCGACTCCCTCTTAGCTCACTACGTGCCCTAAGTAAGAGACCTTTCTGAAGAGCAGACATTTCAGTCTCTGGAAGACGTCCTCTAAGTTTTTCAGATGTCCTTCGAAGGTCTTGCCCATCACGATGACATCGTCCAAATAGACTAGGCACGTTTTCCACGTCAAACCCATTAACACGCTCTCCATCAGCCTCTCAAACGTCGCTGGGGCATTACAAAGTCCGAATGGCATTACTGTAAAATGCCATAGGCCGTTACCGAAGGTGAATGCCGTCTTTTCCTTATCGGCAGGGTCCATTTCGACTTGCCAATAGCCGCTTTTTAAATCCAAGGTCGAAAATATCGTGGATCCAGCAAGGGTATCGAGTGTGTCGTCGATACGTGGTAGCGGGTAGCTGTCCTTTTTGGTGACACTGTTCACCTGCCGGTAGTCTACACAGAATCGAGTAGTCCCATCCTTTTTCTTCACCAGTACTACCGGCGAGGCGCATGGACTGCTTGACGGCTCGATGACCCCGTCCCGCTCTAGGTCCCTGATGATTTTCTCGTCTTCTTCCCGTTTGGCCAAGGGTAGTCGTCTTGCTGTTTGTCGAATCGGTCGTGTCTCGCCCGTGTCAATTTTATGTGTCACGACCTTGGTCTTTCCCAGCTTTCCATTCTCGGTGGTAAATATATCCTGGTACTTATTTATTAATTCGTTGGCCTTTTGTTTCTGTGTGGGCGAGAGAAACGCACTGGTCTGGGAAAGAATTTGTTTCAAGTCCTGTGGAGTGTGTCTGGACCTTTCTTCCTCACTAACGCCCCTTACGATGGCCGAAGCGGCTTTACACGTGCCCAGCTTCGTACCCTTCTTGATGGTAACCGGGTACTGATTGATGTTAAGTAGTCGCACAGGCACTTCACTTGAGAGAGTAACGAGCGCCTTTCCTACCAGTACCCCCCGAGCCAGTCGATTGTCATCGTTTTCTGGTTCGATCACGGCTGGAATTCCCTCTTCCACAACACCCCTCAGACAGGTAGAGGTGATCGTTTCGCTTCGTTCCGGGAGAATCACATCTTCTGCCATTATTACGTCTAACACAAAGTTGTCACGATTGTGTAGCAGTAATTCTTCTTGACCGATCCTCAACACTCGGTGTCCGAAATCCAACTGGAATCCATGATTCCTCATGACGTCCATTCCCAGTATGACGTCTTCCTCAATTTCGGCTATGAGAACAGGATGGTCAAACTTTACTCGTCCCAACGTCATGCTAACCGTCGCTTCACCGTGTATTACTGCCTTCTCCCCAGTGGCAGTTCTTAATTGCCACCTACTTGGCCTAATCTTCCTACGGTCCCTCACAACTTCCGAGCGTACGATCGTCTTCGTAGCTCCCGTGTCCACAAGCATGGCGTGGGATCTCCCGTCGATAGTGCCATCGACGTACGCGCTCCCCAATTGGTGGGAAAACGAGGCTATACTGGCCCGGGGGTTCCTATTGCCACGGGTCGACGTCCCCTCCCTGTTATCGACCCGCATTAGTTTTTCCGGGGCCTTTGCCGGCACCGCTGTTTTGGGCCGCGTCTTCTGTGCTGACAGCAACTCCATGATCTGCTGGACGGCCTTCTCCACGAGTTTTTCTGTGCCTACCTCCTCGGTAACAGCTCGAGCACAACCGTGAATGCGGGAGGCTTCCATTGCTGCCTCATGTTCTAGTGCGATGGCGAGCGCGTTCATTACTGTTTTCGGTCGAGCTAGCCTCAGGGCCATCTGCAGTTCCTGGTCCCGCAGCCCGCTCACGAACGTCTGCACTGCGAGGCACTCCATCATCTGTTCCGGCGCCGTGGGATACGCCAACCTCACTAGTCTGGCTACGTCCGCTTCGAACTCCTGCAGGGTCTCGTTCGATCTCTGACGGCGATTGGACATCTGGGATTGATGGACTTGCTCCAGATGTGTTTGGCCGAACCGCATTTCCAGTCGCCTCAGCAGCTCATTGTAATTCCCGGCTTCTTCGGTGGATAGCGTCTGGAGAACTTCCAACGCCTCTCCACGTAAGGCTACCGTTATGGAAACAGCTTTCTCGTGAGGGGACCAAGCATTAGCCTCCGCTGCCGCCTCAAACTGCTTCGTGTAACTGGCCCACGGAATTTTTCCGTCGAACGTTGGGGGCGTCACTCGATTGGTGCATATCGAGTTCTGTTGAACGACCGCCTTTATTTCTTCCTTCATCTCGCCGCTACTGACTCGCCTTAGTCGTTCTTCCAACTGCTTCGTCTTCGGTTTAATTTCGTCTTCTTTCCCCTCGCCGCTACTGACTTGTTCTAGTCGTTCTTCCAACTGCTTGATCTTCTCTTCAATCTCCTTACGCTGAGCCTCCATCTGGTCGGTTATCTCTTCCCTCTGGGCGGCGATTTGAGCAGAAATATCTTCCCTCTGGGCGGCGATTTCTTCCCTCTGGGCGGCGATTTCTTCCCTCTGGGCAGCGATTTGAGCAGTGATGTCTTCCCTCTGGGCAGCGATTTGAGCAGTGATGTCTTCCCTCTGAGCGGCGATTTGAACAGTGATGTCTTCCCTCTGGTCGGCGATTTCTTCCCTCTGGGCGGCGATTTCTTCCCTCTGGGCGGCGATTTCTTCCCTCTGGGCAGCGATTTGAGCAGTGATGTCTTCCCTCTGGGCGGCGATTTGAGCAGTGATGTCTTCCCTCTGGGCGGCGATTTGAGCAGTGATGTCTTCCCTCTGGGCGGCGCTTTCTTCCCTCTGGGCGGCGATTTGAGCAGTGATGTCTTCCCTCTGGGCGGCGCTTTCTTCCCTCTGGGCGGCGATTTCTTCCCTCTGGGCGGCGATTTCTTCCCTCTGGGCGGCGATTTGCTTCGTGATGTCATCGTCTTCGAACTCGAAAACTTCCGGGTCCTGGCCATTTTCTTTCAAAAATGATGAGATCCGGTCCTGGAGTTCAGTCTTCCTCCCTCCTGTTTCCAATTCTCGTTCCTCGAGTTCTTTTTTTAACTCGGCCACTTTTAATTCGCGTAACTTCTTCATGATCCCACTTCTGACACCAATGTAACGTTTATTTTATAATTTATTTACATTAATTGAACACTAATTTATTTAACACACTAAACTACTTGTACACTAGACTAGACACTACATAATTTATTTGTACTGCTCCGCTTTCGGATCGTATGTCGCGTTCACTTCTGCTTCTCTACTTCTAACTAACTCCCTCGATCACAAGCCCCCTTATATATACACCCCCAACCCTGATCGAGAATGTTCTAGAAGCTACGATTGTTTCTTTAACAACGCCTACGCAGGAAACGCCCAGAACGTCACAAATTACTTTTCGTAAACAACATTCCGGGAAATGCAGCTGTATTGTACGCGTCGTAGTTATTCTTTTGAAGGAGTAAACATGTGTCGCTTTGTTTACTTCTCGCATTACAATATTGTATCTTCGTAATCAAGTAGTTGTGTAAATTAGTGAAATAAAAGTTTTTAAAAAGCTT
>OX276463.1:25457392-25624955 GCA_946251905.1 Cryptocephalus moraei | reverse complement strand
CGGCTTATACACAAATTTAAACAAACATTTCAACAAATTCCTGTGTATAACATGGAGAAATTCGCGTACTGCCCGTGATCTAGATACATGGCCTATTTCGTGACATTGCGCTTCAAGATTTTGTGTTTCATATGGCAACGTCGTTTTAATGGCTTACGTTGTCACACGGAAAAATTCCTAAAATTTTCACAAAAATTTAATTGAAGTATTTTTGTCGGCCTTTTAGGAGAGACCTAATACGAGATGATTACTTTAAAGGAAAATTAAACACTTTAAAGAAGCCAATAGGTTTTTTTTAAAACGTGATGAATAATTTCCCATGTGGGGTTTACTAGTCTTCCATAGGCTCCAAAGGTGGCGGATCAGGGAATGTTTCCCAGATATGAGTGGTGCAGGAGAAATGAAATAACTGGAGCGGACTAAAACTAGCACCTGATAAATGAATCAGGTACTGATGATGATGAAGGTTCATCAGTACCAAGTAGTGGCGTATACGTCGGTAACGGTACTACAATGGAGAATGGAGCACAGCTTTAACAGATCTGACGGTCTCCATACTGCAGTGTTGAAAGGAAAGGGAACTGCTACAACATAACTATTTTCCATTGAAACCAAAATGACTAAAGTAAACAAAAACACAGCCCTTCGTCCGAGGCAAACCCTTAAGTGGGGGAGGGAGCGAAGAGCCCCCCCCCCCATATGCAAAAAGACTTCAAAAAGTATCAAGTTTATAATAAGACAACTAGAAAAACTGGCCAATGTAGAGGCGGAAATGAACCTCTCGCAAATCAAGATTCTATGCTGGAGTGGAGTTAGATGGTCAGGTTCCAGTAAAACTGAAGACAGACAATGGGATGATTTACTATTCTGGAGGCGACGACCCTAAACATCAAATCTGTGTCGACATGCTTATTTCGAATGAGGTGGAGCCATCTGTCATAGTCTCAAAAGCCTGAACAACGCAGAAATAAAAATTCACGAGTCAAGAACTGGAGGAGAATAGAAGCAGTAAGTCCCCGAAAAACGGATATTGAAAGTTAGTGGAAAGTCATAAAGGAACCGCTCGCTGACACCCAGGAAATTGACATAGGATATATGATCAGGGAAAAGAAGCAACCATGGATGAATGACGAAATTTTTCAGATGATGCATAATAGAAA
Source organism: Cryptocephalus moraei (assembly GCA_946251905.1). NCBI lineage: Eukaryota > Metazoa > Arthropoda > Insecta > Coleoptera > Chrysomelidae > Cryptocephalus > Cryptocephalus moraei. The sequence continues at coordinate 25,623,795 of OX276463.1, read as the reverse complement.
CATAGAAAAGAGCAGATAACGACAAACATCAACAAACACAATGAATTAAATAAATATATTTGGCCGAGATGCAGAGAGGCCTAGGAACAGTGGCTAACAAACCAATGTAAAGAGGTAGAAAACCTTTAAGGAAAGCACATGTTCAACATATATAAAAGGATCAGAGAAATGACAGAGCGATATCATAGAACACTGGGCGGAATACTAAAAGGAACCAATAACGAGATATTCATCAGTGCCAAGGAAAAAAGAGAGGAGTTAAAGAGAGAGATAAAGTCCACAAGCGGTAGAGATCAGTGAGGCAAGCGCCTATATCACAAAACAGGAGGTTGTGAGCCATTAAACTACAAAAAAGAGCAAAGCCCCCAGTCAAGATTGTATTCAAGCAGAAACTTCAAAACTAATAGTTCAGACAAAAGAAGGAGGACTTAAACTGTTAACAGCACTGTTTAATACTATTTACATAGCTGGCAAAATATCTGCGGACTGGTTCGACTTATCTGCGGACTGGTTCAACTCAGTCCTCATGACCTCGCAAAAAAAAACAATGCTTTGCAAAACAATGATTGTAATGACTACAGAATGATAAGTCTGTTTCCACATTTTTTGAAAACATTCTTATGCATTAAACATATTAAAATCTTCCAGAAATGTGAGCAGAAGATGGACCCGGTTTACTTCAGATTAAGAAACGACATGGGAACAAGTAAGAAACTATTCTCATTAAATGTACCTACGCAAAGGTGGATACCTACACATGAACGTGGATATATACGCATGCTTCATAGACTACCATAAGGCTTTTGACTGTGTATCACATCAGAGAATGGAAGAAATCTTGAAGGACACTGGGGGGGGGGGGTTATATGCTGGCGATCTTCGCATCATCACTGTACTGTATTGGCACCAAACCGCACAAGTAAAAGTGAATAGGGTTGAGTCCGAACAAATAGCAACACAGGAGGGAGTGCATCAGGGTTGTGTGCTGTTTCCTCTCCTATTTCAACTTGTACTCTGAAACTATATTTAGAGAGGCGCTTGAACACACCAACATGGGCATTGAGATGAAAGACAAAATTATTAGTAAGCTCCACAATACCGACGATAATGTGGTGGTAGTTGACAACCTATTATACTTACAAAGAGCCGTGCACCTCACTATGCAGCACAACCAACGTTTTGGCCTCTCCATGAACGCCAGTAAAACAAAGCTTTTTCCAAATAGACCAGACTAGATGTCCTATTCATCAATGGTAATCCCGTTGAATGCGTTCATTCCAGTACCTTGGGACTACAATAAACGAACGTGATCCAAAAATCGAGATAAAAGCACAAATTGAACAGGCTTGCAGAACCTTTGACTACATGAAGAAACTTTTTACAAGGCGCGACCTCAATCTTCAGCTTCATATATGACTACTGCGTTATGTTTGTCGTTTGTCATTTAAGGATGTGACAGTTAATTCAGAGATGAAAAAACGCATACATGCCTTCGAGATATATCTATATCGAATATTATGCATTTCGTGGGTAGAACGAAGGACAAACACTAAAGTACTCAACTCAATTTCGGGAGCTGATGAGAAATACTAAGGAAAGAAAACTCCAATATATTGGGCATAGCTTGCGCGGCGAAAATTATAAAATCCTTTGGGTCATTATTGATGGGAAAGTTCAAAGAAGGAGGTCTGTGGAACGGCGCTAGAACTCACAGATGAAAGATTTAAGAAGATGGCTCGGGCGAACATCTACAGAGATCTTAATGCCTGTAGTTTCTCATAATAATCGCTTCTCACTATAATAGTCAATTGGGTAGCCAACCAAACACATGAAGACGGCGTCATAAGAAGAAAAGATGGCAGATTTTTATGGAACGAGAGTCTGACTACTATAAAGTTGTGAATCAGTTACTAGCAGGTTATAAAAGTTTAGGTTGTAACATGCTCCCTAAAATCAATTTTCTCAATTCTCATTTAGATTTACAAAAACCTTGGAAATGTCATTACGAATGCTTCTATCGAGGGATTTCAACCATGGGGAAAAGGTATCAGGGAAGGTGGAGGTGGAAATTCTCAACTACCATCCCTTTAACATTTAAATTGGTTTTTCTCTTTTTAGATTATAGGTCTAAATGCTTTATGAGATATATTCACTTAAATGTTGGAAAGAAGATCTTGGACAATGCAAAAAAATACAACTTTTGGGATCAACGCAAAAAAAATTATTAGAATGAACAACCAAACTCTGGAAACTTTTTTAAAAATTTTGTAACTCAATATAATTCTAGCATGTCACAAGCAAATACAGAAAGAAATGTATTTTAAAAATTTACCATCATCATCTTTACTGGGCTCCACATCCTTCTTTTCTTTCTTGTCTTTGTTGTCTTTCTTGTCCTTGTCGGAATACTTCTTTTTCGTCTCCCTCTTCACTCTTTCTTCCCTTTTTAGCTTCTCCAATTCCTGAAATTCTTTTTGCTCCGCCTCCACTTCGTACTTAAGGTCAGAGTAAGAGAAATTGTTTGGTTTAGTGACCGCCTTGTCTACAAGGTGCTGATTGATCTTCTCCTCCTTTTTGAATTTCATCTTCAATTGCTTCCTCGTCCTATTCGGGAACAGATCGCACATTAGACCAAAATCCGTCCCGAGTATGTTTAGGGCTTTGTAGAACCGTAAAGTCTCGTCTTTCGTCCAGTTCTTACCCCTCTTCTGTCTCTTATAGAGACCATAAGTGATGCCGTCCTTGTCGCCATCGACTATCTCAGTGTTCTGCAGTCTCTCCTTTTGTTTTCTGATCTGTTTTTGCTCCACGACAAGGCTCTTCTCGTCGACTATTATTTCGCCGCTTGGACCCAGTTTGATTTGAGGTACAGGCGCCTCGTTCTCCTCATCACTTCTTGAATCTTCTGGATCAGGGTCATCGATTATCTCAGATTTCTCCTCGGCTTCAGTTGGGGTTTGTAGGGGGCTTGTTGCATGGTCTTTACTACAAATAAATTGATTGAAAAACAACTAAATGTAAAAAGTAAATCTAAACGTAAAAATTTTTCAGGGTTGAGGGTGTAATTTCATTCTTTCATTCATTCATTGTTTCATTATTTCATTCATTCATTCTTTCATTATTTCATCCATTCATTACTCACTGCGGTGTTACCCGCTTAGAGCGAAGGAAATGGGGGTTAATTCAACCACTTTCCCTTACTCCCCATTTATTAAGTTTTCACTAGTGTTTGTCAAAAACGCAAGCGCGACATGTTCTCTAAAGCTCCAGGGGGTAATAGGGAATACCATATGGCCCAGCCTCGATAAAGAGAAAAACTCCCATCTCCACCTCTTCGTAGTAGAGATGGATAATAATATGGCTGACGCAGAGGATGAAACCAAGGATTGCTAAATGGCATGCTGGATGAACTTTCTTTTCTGGGAGTGGAAAATCTCCCTCGAGGGTGCACTACAACTTATAATAGAAGAGTGAAATTAGAAGAAACTCTAGCGGAATGGAAATAAACTTACAAAAATGAATCAGAGAATTCAGCAAGCCTGTAAAACAATAAAAATATCTTCCTTAGAACAGGTGCTCTGATATTGAGCTCTACTCCAACTGGAACTCGTCATAGGAGCTGATCAACATATAGTGCTGTAGATGATGGAAAAACTTAGGTTAAATTCTGCTAAGGGATGAAACCGGGGGCAATTATAGGTCTCAACTAGGTGTTTCGAAATACGGAAAGTTGTCGATTCTCCGGGTCCCGCAACATGGTAGAAAATGGGCCTCAAGTTCAAAAAATCCGTTTTCAGCCAATATCTCCGTGAATATGGCATTTAGAGAATTTTTGTTTAGATACAAAAGAAAGATCAGTTCATTAGCTACAAAAATGGTCCTTATGACTTTTTCCGAAAATTCGTCAGTTTTCGAGATAACGGTCCCGAAACGAGCCCATTACTTGTTGCACCTGCCCTGAATCAAGGAGAGCAAATTCGAAAAATGGAGACATAAGCGGGCGGACAAATTGTCCAATAACTCGAGTAAAAATGGATATTTTTTGCTGATTCAAAATTCACATGAAAGGGAAAACCCATAGCTATGGTATACTGGGTCTCGGGCATCGTTTTTATTTTTTTGAATATTGTTAACCAGGGCTACATTTTTTCTTCTTCGATATTTCTCGACTTTTAGAAAATTCATCCATATTTTAATGAATAATAGTAATTCAGTCGGGTCTTTCTTGATAATGGGTCTCCAAAACCTATCGAATGAGCCCATAAAGGTTGTTTCATTTTCTTTCTTTTGCATCCCAATAAAAAGTAACTTTGAATATGTTGATTTTTTGACATTTGTGACATCAATCGGGTATTAAAAAATTATGAATCATCGTGTCGGTTCGCGATGCACATCACTAGAATGCTTGGAATCTCCCCTTTCCAATGGTTTCTTCGTTTTTTGTGCCAACTTCAACATTCTTGCCAACCAACTTTCAAAATTCCGGAAATCAAATAATCAAATATTATAATCATAAATCAATAATAACACCACCAAATAAAACGAAAAATAGCACTCCAAAATAATTACGCTACCACTTCGAAAAACCCAATTAATAAACGAGCATCAAGGCCAAGTGGTGACGTTACGGTTGCTAGACAACCCCGGTAAACAAACTAAAATTCATCTCTGCGCACCTATGACGATGTTTCTTCTCTAAGTAACCGACCTCTATCAAGGAATAAACCCAACCTAATAATGGTAAGATGTACCTAAATGGACAATTCTGTAAAAATTTTTGACCATAAATTACACAAATGCAATTAAATAAACAAATCACAAACTAGTTGGAAATCATTGAAAGTGATATTCAAATTGTTTATACCCATAAATCAATGTTCCTTCAACAACAGCATAATTTTCCCACAACAATGACATTCTTGTTTCATTTTTAGTGATCCAAATAGTTATGTACAAATTATTATATACAGCATATAGTAGGGGAGCCCAAGATGCTAAATGTGGATTTACTCGAGCGTCGCGGAGACCTATTAGAATTGGTAGATTAGATTATAGGAAGAGTAAATGGTCCTATAATGTTTTCACTTTTAGCAGTGGGGGAAGTGTCTACAGATTTCCAAAATTGTAAAATAAAACAATAGCCTGGAAATACTGAAGCGCGTCTGATTATAATATTTTTCATGCTCCACCATGTCTCTGATATGAAATATATATTAATTTGAAGATTTGCGTGGTGGGGGTGGCTATGCGGGAAGGGTGAAAATCGAACAAAAAAAATTACTCGAGCATGTCAGATTTTAATAGGAGGTGTTCAGTGAACCCTAATGATGCTCCAATTTCTTAATCTGATGATTTGGAAGTGACGCCAACTCGCAGCGAATTTTTGAAAACGTAAAAAAATCGCCATCTTGAAATACTCGAGCGCGTCAGAATAGCATACTGAAGCTTCATTATGATATCCCAGCCACGCTGACCAAAAATTTTACTTCTTTTGAGGGGTATCGTTAATTTGACGATTTAAAATATTTTTTTTAAATAAAAGTACTTGAATAAAAATACGACATTGACAATTTGTTAACCAAGAAGCGATTACGATAAAACAGCTTAACCTTGCTTTTCCCCTCACTCAGGCTTTCACGGCCACGCCTCTTATTCTTGCTCTTCTAATTGGTTCACAAACTGTCATTGTCATGCCATCAAATTTGAATTATTAGGGTGAAGAATCAGCACCAAAATAAATAAAAAAAAAACCCATGGCATGCCAGGCTAAAAGGTAGATTTATGGGTAAGATATACAGTAATATAACACCGATGTGTCAAAAAAATGCATACGAGGTGTGAAAAAATACAAAGGTCAAAATTTTAACATATTTGCAAATAACTTTTTCTCTGTACATTTCTCAAAGATATGTTTTATAAAAAAGTTGTTCGTCTCTATAAGGGCAACAAAAAACCTAAGTAACATTTTTCTCTCAGACGCGAAATTAAAGTTTTTTAATTTTTAATTTTTTTGACAAAAATAACTTTATTTTTGTACGTTTCTCGACAGATTGTTTTATACAAAAGTTGATCGCCTCTATAAGAGCAACAAAACACCTTAGTAACATTTTTCTCAGACGCGAAATAAAAGTTTTTTTTATTTTTATTTATTTTTGGAAAAAATAACTTTTTTTCTGTACATTTTTCGAAAAAATGTTTTATACAAAAGTCGTTCGCCTCTGTAAGAGCAACAAAAAACCCAAGTAACATTTTTCTCTCAGACGCGAAATAAAAGTTTTTTGATTTTTTTTTTTGAAAATAACAAGCCGCCATTTTGAAACCGCTAGACCGATTTGGCCCATTAACGAACTCGACCGAGATTTTCGGCCAACTGATTTTTGTACCAAATTTCGTTGTGATTCTTTAAAAACTTTAAAAAATGCGACCTGTAGCCTGCCGACAAATTTCGTTATATCCGATATATATATATATATATATATATATATATATATATATATATATATATATATATATATATAAATTTTTGGGAAACGATTAAGTATGATCTCTAGATACCAAAAAACTGAAAACCGCATTTTAATTCCTATTTTTTCGACTTCGTTAACGAATGCAATACTAGATATAAATCTACCAAATGACCGCGCTCGAGTAAATCCACACAACGTTTTTTTTTGCAACTTTGTTATCCTCCCACCACCTTAGGTTACGATCAAATCATCAGATTAGCAAAATGGACACTTATTAGTTAGTAATTAAGCCCCCTTATCTTAATCTGACACCCTCAAGTATTTCAGACGATCGATTTTTTTTTTTACTAATCTGACGGGTTCCCCTTGGCGAACCCCCCGATATTAAGGGCTCATACTGGCTGGAGGTACTTATCAATATATAAGGTATCCTCCCTTATATTAATCTGATGCGCTCGAGTAAATCCGAGAATCCCCTCTTGGGCTCCCCTACTAATAGTAAAAAAATAGATTTAATAAAATGTGATGAAAAATAAATGTAGCATATTAACCAGTTATTTTTTAAATTAAAATAAAAAAAATAGAAAAATTCCACCAAACCCTAGAAATATGTATGTGAAGCGTCTACTCTTAAAACCTTGTTATACTTTTGACCCACGCACGCACATACGCACACACATGTATACACACATATTCAATGCTCCAAATTTTTCTTACATTCAAACAAGTTTTTCATCCAAATTCAGTAAAAATGAGATTGAATACAAACGTTTTTTAAAATTATTTCATTTAACTTCAAAGTGTAAAAGAGATTCTCACATCATTGGATTCGAAGAGGGATTGTAAAAGATCAGGTCCATCATAGTTAGTTTCTGCCTGTCAGGTTTGTCCTCGCCAAACCTTTTTTGAAACTCCATTTTGGCCTCCGCTAACTTTCTCGTCTGTTCGGTACGGCTGCACTTCTTCTGGATCACAGAATTGATCTCTCTCATTTTTGATGGGGTCAATGGTTCCGATGGGGAAGGGTCTGGGTAACTCAGAGAACAAACCTAGAAAATAAATACTCGATTAATTTTTTGACAAAAGAAGTTCATTGATAAAAGGTGAGGGTGTTAGATTACCTGGGGCGTTTTTCTAAATAAAGGCCCCATCCTATGGAAACAACAGTCTAAACTAGATTAATGAAGTATTATCAATAGAAAAACACTTGAATTGAGACATCAAAACTGATACTGTAACGGTTCTCATGGGTTCAAAAATAATTACTACACTAACACCGTTCCTAAACTATGTACTATGTCACTTGGTAGGTATTCCAGCTTATCAACATATAACAAAATTCTCCTACATAAACAAATCCCCAAACCAGGATAGACCTAATGCCTATACTGGTACTGATACAACCTGGCCGGCAATGGCGCCTTGGCCCATCAGAAACAGTGACCTTCATTGTGTAAGGCCATATTCCGAAGACCTAATTAAAAGTCAATTACATCATATATTTCAATTATTTAAATATTATCGTAATCAGTTGCTAAGCGAATAATTATTACTATTGCATTTATACCTCGATATGTTCGAACGCAGACTCAGCAGAATCGTGTAACACATTCAGTATGCTTCATCGGTCAACGTACGAATATATCACGTGACTACGAGGTATTAAATATAGGTGTATCGGTGGATTAAAGAGAACTCATTTTCAATTCATTGATTCATCCAATACCATACATTCGATATGATTGTATCCATTGCTATCCTCTAGTAAGAAGTAATAAAGAGTATTGAAGCTGAACTCCGAGTCTTCATGTTCCTCGAAAGGGAACATTACAATTGCGATGGATACTGTTTACCACTTACCAAATTTGCGAGGAATCATGAAAAGTGACTTCACCAACATGGATAGATAGAAGCTATCCAGCTCCTCGATAACAACAAAATCACAAAAATACTTGACTTTTGAGTTGGTCTAACAACCATGATTTAATAAAAGCACAGTATTGTCAATCGTAATGTATGTTAGTATGTTAGTGTAGTAAAGTTACCAGAGATTAACCCTTAACTACAGACATCCTATTATTGGGACGATATAACAGACTCCCGGTATTTTTTACCGGTTATAAATAAATATTATAAATATTTATAGTAAATAAAAAAAATTATATTAGGGGCTTTATATAGTTTTTTAGGGTTCTTAGATTTGATAGAACTGGTTAAAATAAACAATTTTAAAAAACACAAGTTTTTTGCAAGAAATATATTTAGCAACAATATTTCTTTACATATTTTTATTAGATTCAAATAAACGCGTATAAATGATATTTCAACAAAAACTTTGGAAATTTTTAACAAATAATCTGAAAACGAAATAACTAGATACAAAATATTGTATTGGTAACAAGAAATACACTTTTGGGAAAAAACCTGCATGGGATAAAAATATGAAAAAATTTAAGATGCACACTCCTTACAAATTCTTTGGGTGCATTGCAAACATATCGGGGTCTTACACATTATGCAAATAAGGGTTGTTTTTCTCTCCTTTTTGGCTGGACACCTGCAGGTTGTTCTTGTAACTTCTTTAGCTTGAGCATCTTCATAATATGGAGTTTCCAGTTGGAGTAGCCGCTGCAGGGAAAACCTAATGTCACGGGGTAGATGAGCATTTTGGATCCTACGTTTCATTTGCGGCTTTACCAACATCATTCCTAATTGTTTATCATAATCAGAACGGCTCATTTTTTCATTATCTCGATATGAATCGATATGAACAGAACGAAAAATGTACTTATGTAAACACAGACCTCCGGTAATCTTTACTGGTTGCGATTTATGACTGGATATAAAACAGCGAGATTTTACAATACACAGTGCACACTTTGAATAACACGGTCATACTAAGCTCCGAAAAGGTACATAGACGTACAAGCGTGTAAATGGTGTGGATAAGCTGATATCGCAAACTGCGAACCACCTACCGGTAAGAAATACCGGGTGTCTGTAGTTAAGGGTTAAGGACACTGATGAATAAATCCTTGGAGAATTTTTGAATGTAGCAATTTTAAGCTAGAATTGAATCAGTCATTGATCAATTCAATAACGATGTCTATTATATAGTAGCCGCCCGGTTATCCGAAATAATAGGGAGTTATTGGAAGTTTCAAAATACTGACAGCAGTAATAACAACAACCGTATATTAATAGTGCGGTGTCGTTTAGGCGGCCGAAAAAAACGAGTTATTGGAAATGCTTTTTGGTTTTGTGCTATTTCCTTATTTCTAACGTTACTTTTAAACGTCGAATTGTCAGTTGGCGGATGACCCGGTTGTTGTTATTTGTTTGAGTTTGAGGTGAAGACAGACAAAAATGAAAGAAGCAGGTTGTGGTCCTACATAAACCTCAGTCAAACTGTTTTGTCACTCATTTTTTTTAAAACAAATTCACAACTACTCTACTCGTTAAAGAAATCCGGAAATTGAAAACAAAAAAGCAAAGACATAAACAAACCATAGAGAATGCAAAACGGTTAGTTATAAAAACGACAGATCAGCTGACAAATGTCAAAAGTGTCAAAATACGGGAAAATCTAGTAAATAGTGCACTCCTTATTTGTTCAGTAATAAAGTCTAGCAGTATCACAATTACGGGTAGCAGTATTTAGTGGGCCACTGCGCATGTGTATATGTCAAAATAGTGCTATCAGTATTACTGCTACACTTTATTACACTTCCAATAACTCCCTAATGTGGACCTAAGCCATTTTGGATAACTGAAAGTTCAGATAATAGGGAGGTTATTTATTATATTCCTGAATTCATTATATTAAATAAAATAATTATTTTTTACTTACGATTTATTGGTTATTTAGTGGTTTATTACTTATGTTTATCTTTTATGGTTCATTTTTACGGCCCATTGATAGAGTCAAGTTACACTGGCAAAATCTTGACTGTGTTCAGAGGTCAAAACACAACCAATTTTTATTTTTTCTAGAAAGCACAAGAAAGAAATACATGCAATTTCGGATAATGTGGCGACAAGTTACAACTATTTGGGATAAATACGGCGAAATCGCTTTTTAACTCCATTTCAGATAATCCTAATTTCGGATAACCCGATTCCGGATAGCCGGGCGGCTACTCTATATAGATTTGCCCCACAAATTTCTTCAAGTTTAAAATAGTATATTATCTTATGTAAAATAAATATACTTGATTAACCTTAGATTATTTTCAATGGGGGTGTCCGGTTTTTTGTGACCTATTGTTTTTTTCCCATAAATCGATAGAGGAGAACGTGGTGTATCTATCAAGACTATTTTGACGCTATGAAATTAAAAGGGCGCTTCAAATTTCGAATTTGAAAACGTGATGACTCACCCGGTCATTTTTTGAATATTTTCGTGTATCGGCAACAGTGCACACTGGGGTAATAAAAGGTGGTATCGATCCAATTATTCCAGTTAGTCAAATTAAACTTGTCAATTATCGTAGATATCGTATCGTATCAATATAGAATATAGACGACAGGAGAGAGGGCTGACTTGCGTAAAAGACCGTTAGAATTCTTAAGTTTTATAGACCGGGAGCCCGTCGACATATTGTCACACCATAAGTACGCCGACTAGTTTGAATATAATTCGATAGAGGAGTACTTCCTGTTTACTGAATTGACCGTCAGACGGGCTGATTTTGGTGGGGGCGGTTCTGAGAGGGTAGCGAAGAGCCGGAAAAAGCCCGAAAAAAAAGTAATGTTACGCCGGTTGAAATTTTGAGAATGTGTTAATTATGGTTTAAGAAACATGAAATCAAACGTCAGACGCTCTGATCATGGGGGGTTCTGTGTCAGTCGTCATGTTGAACATGCGAAATATCTCGAATTCTAAATTCATGTTACGCCGGCTGAAATTGAAATATGTTATACGTGTAATGATCTATTATGCAAAATTAATCGTCAGACGAATGTTCTTTGGGGGTAAAGTCGTCAGCCAGCTTATTACCGTTTCGCGCGCTATCAGTCCAACGCACCACCGTGCGCTCGGTATATCAGTGACTGACGGTTAATCCCTCGATATATTGACGTCTGACGGTGGTTTTTATAAAGTACAATGACAATGCTTTTACGTATGAAGATCTCAAGCGGCGTAATATGGTATTTATGCCAATTTACCTAGGTGAATTCAATACAAGAGGTGCCACGGCCTTGTTTTATATAGCTGCATGTTTCATAGTGAAAAGTCGATCACAGTATGATTTTGCCTGGAGCATTAAAAAATAAAAAGCGAATTTGCATAAACAACGAACAAGTTTATTACAGGTTTGTTCCAACGAGTACGCGAATTAGTTATGAATCGGGCGGAGCGTGCGCAGAAGCGTTTTGGTGTTCCAACAAACGTTGAACTGATCCCAGGACTCGTTCTACATGTGTTCCATCACGCGACGAACGAATTCAGAATTGGTTCAGGAATGGTGAAATCAGTTCTTGGTTCTGACCAAGAACGAGAATAGGAATTCTCCCACCCACTTCCCACCGTAAACGGTTTCTGTAAGGTTTGAGGTTATGTATTTTAAAAATCGTAAAAACAAACAAACTAAACGCGAAATGGGCAATAGAGATTTGGATGAAAACGAATATTTGGCTTCAGAATCAAGTTAGGAAGAGGAATTGTTCTTCTTCTTTAATAACAGAATGCGTTCTATGTTCCAACAGAACTTCAGAATGGTTCAGAACTGATTCTGGAACTAATACTTTTTTGGCACATGCGCATTAAAAAATTCATTACTAGAATCGGAACGATTCGCAAAGTGCTTGTTGGAACAAACCTTACATATATTTTTCACTATATCTATTTATTGAAATATCAACAAAATCCAACAATAACTCTGGTATAAAATTTAAAAAAAAAACATTAATATTAATACTAAGTCCTTTCGGTATTTTTACAAGTAATTGTTTTAATCGAAAACTAAATGATTGGAAAGTATTTCCGTATTTGTATTTAGTGACTATCGCTGTCATCCTCATCAGAATCCATTTCCGACGATGAAACGTCATTTTCAGAGTCGCTAAAGTTCCTTCAACAAAAGTATTTTAAGGAACCACCACATTTATTGCAAATGAAACAAAATGGTTTTACGCCTGACATTTTTCATATACTAGTACTTTTAAACTCCTAAAATATAGTTCGATGTGATTGGTTTTACGCACGCAGTTACTGAACGGCGGAGTCGGCGGACTACATAGCTGGACTGGTATGTATGTAATAATTTAATTCTGTCTTGACGGAATGGTGCACAAAGGATCTTTTAAGTTTACCGACCGATTGAGGTATTAAAAGGGACCGTCCTTATCTCCTCTTTTTCTTAGGAATTTGTTTTAAAAAAATGGTAATAACATGATTTAAATGAACGCATTAAAAATGAAATAAATAAGATGTTTATCATCAAATAAATCATATGCACTAGCATCGCGTCTTCTTGCCCTTTCCAACGAAGCCTCACTCAACGTGATTTAATTTATGTAAAGTTAGGCCCTCCGCACATTAAGCTACTAAAAAGAAACGAATTACAAACTGAAATAACCAATCAGTTTATATTGCGTCGCCTCCCGTCTATTGAAATAGGCATCCGCACACAACGCTACTAGTTACTAACTGGTTTGCGACGCATCAGTGATCAGTCAGTCGGAACTCGACATGCACAGTTTCTAGTCGACTGAAACTTCCAGTTTCTCAAAAGAACCACGCAGAGGGGCGAAAATGGCTGAAGTTTGTTGAAGTTCTCTCGCAGCAACAAATGCTCTGCAATTAATATTTCATTCAAATGTATGGGTGAACCCGACATCTCCTTCTTCTCTTGTAATAATAAAGAATAACATCTTCATCACTTGAGCCACTCGACATTTTTAGCACTGAATGCAATTGGTTTTATTCCAATGTATCGATTACATAATATAACCACAGTCGCGATAAACAAGGAATGACTCGATTTTATACATTTTAGTAGCATCGTGTGCGACTCGTAGTTGGTAACTAGTTGGTAATTTGAGTTTCTAATTAGTTTAGTTTCTTTTTAGTATCTTAATGTGCGGAGGGCCTTATCGTTTTTTGCAAATTCGCTTTTTATTCTTTAATGCTCCAGGCAAAATCATACTGTGATCGACTTTTCACTATGAAACATGCAGCTATATAAAACAAGGCCGTGGCACCTCTTGTATTGAATTCACCTAGGTAAATTGGCATAAATACCATATTACGCCGCTTGAGATCTTCATACGTAAAAGCATTGTCATTGTACTTTATAAAAACCACCGTCAGACGTCAATATATCGAGGGATTAACCGTCAGTCACTGATATACCGAGCGCACGGTGGTGCGTTGGACTGATAGCGTGCGAAACGGTAATAAGCTGGCTGACGACTTTACCCCCAAAGAACATTCGTCTGACGATTAATTTTGCATAATAGATCATTACACGTATAACATATTTCAATTTCAGCCGGCGTAACATGAATTTAGAATTCGAGATATTTCGCATGTTCAACATGACGACTGACACAGAACCCCCCATGATCAGAGCGTCTGACGTTTGATTTCATGTTTCTTAAACCATAATTAACACATTCTCAAAATTTCAACCGGCGTAACATTACTTTTTTTTCGGGCTTTTTCCGGCTCTTCGCTACCCTCTCAGAACCGCCCCCACCAAAATCAGCCCGTCTGACGGTCAATTCAGTAAACAGGAAGTACTCCTCTATCGAATTATATTCAAACTAGTCGGCGTACTTATGGTGTGACAATATGTCGACGGGCTCCCGGTCTATTATGTTTTAAGAACGTGCGAGACGCGAGAAGGCCGGATAAGGTGGTAAACAAACAAGCATAACCTCATTGTTTTGTCGTCAAATGTGTGGTGTAGAGTAAATTTATGTGAATTAGCTACATAAAAGTCGTGGACCATTCCAAACTCCACCATAGGCAGGTTGCTACAATCAGAATGAAACTTCCATGATCTACACAATATCAGAGGAGTAATCATTACTACTGTGATTTAGGTCCATAATTATTACCTTCTCATTGAAAACCGAAGTAGATATGCATCTAAAAGTGCAGATATTATTGTCGTCAGGAAATATACGATGAATGCAAAAAAAGGGAATGAATTTCTCCAAAACGCTAGGGGACACAAAGGTAACACAAGAAAGAGTGAGCAAATAGCAAAGTTAGGTTATGTTTGTGTTGTTTACATTTCACTCATCTTTCAAGTTGTAAGTTGTAAGCGCTTTGAATAAAATTGTTCCTTCATAATCAGTGAACTCTATACTATTCGTACCTGGAAGGGCCGCGTCCGTCGCGTATAATAGCGTGCAGTGTGTCAGGGGCAAGCGAAACAAAGATAGAGATAGTTACGGAAACCTCTCTTTATCGCACTCAAGCAAATGAGTTCGGTCTATATGCGTAAATTGATTTTAAGTAGAAATTTATGTAGTTTGACGATTATTTTTGTTCGAAACGTGCTATATTAGTGAAGGTATACATTTATTGTATTCTAATACGCCATTAGTTTCGTTTCTAGATCACTTATTTAATTATAGGTGCTTAGCCGAAGAAAACTTTAGCGAATTTCAAGAAAATGTAGTATATTATGATACGAAGATTGTTCTGTTGATTATATTTCTGGAAATATAGTTCGTAATCTGGTTAATACTACTACTTGCAATCATTGTATTGATATATTATTATATAGAGGTAGTATGTCTACTGAACTGACTGAACGCTACTCTTATACTGGTCCTCCTTGGGCTTATAAATAATTCACAAAGTTGGTCACTCGAGAAGGTCTTCTTTATGCTTCAGATGTGGTGTATAAAATTTTACATTTCACAAAAAAACAAATTCGCTTCCTATTAAAAAATGAAAACATTGAGAAAACCAAAATAGACTTAAAAAGAAAAAATGATAAATACAGTTACAAATCATTTTGCTACTAATATATGTCTTTAAACGTAAACACCCTGTAAATCAAGAATTTATAGCTGACGAATGTCACGAAATTCAAATTATTCGAAAAATAATTGCCATATATTTAAAGTGCCGAATGTATATATCACCACAGTAAACTATTAAATATTAAATTACATGGGAAAAATGCCACAGTACGACAAAAAATTACTAAACTGGTTTTATTTAGCAATTGTTAAAATATAATGAAGCATTGTCATATTTAGACAAAAATTGTGTTTTTAATTTTTTTTTTTTATTTTATTTCCCAACCCCGTAGGTCAACAGTTAAAATTTGACTTGAACGTTATAGTGTCTGCATTATTACTTTTGTCATTTTCCTGATGAAATATTCAGAGAAAATCACGTTTACTGGTAAATAAACATAAAAAGATTAAAAAATATTTAAGAAATACGCGAACGTCCCATTCAGTAACATAAGATAGAAAGAGATAGATATCCGTAACCAATGCGGGTTGCCTATGCAATCGTTTTGCCTCACTTGTCGCTCAAGGCGGGTCCCTTCCAGGTACGTAGTATAGAGTTCACTGTTCATAATGTGCAGCATTGCCAGCTCATATATAGAAACAAATTTTCTAGGGAAATAACCGGATGAGTCATCACCATCACGTTTTCAAATTTAAAATTTGAAGCGCCCTTTCAATTTCATGCCGTCAAAATGGTCGCGTTTGATACACCACGTTCCCCTCTATCGATTCATGGGAAAAAACACACAGGTCAGAAAAAACCAGACACCTCCATTGTCACATAATTAATATAAACCTATATTACTAATAGAAGACAACAAAATAAAAGTGGGTAAAATTGTCTCACTTTTAAATTTTGTCCACTCTTTTATTTTATCAGTATAAAAACTGGTTTATAGGTTTCTTTGTTTGATCAAAAATCGACCAAACTTATATAGTTTTAATTCATATTCATTACTTAGTCAAAAGTACGTCCGTTTCTTCCAGAGTCTGGAAGGCTAGTCCTTTGCCCGCTACGTAACACAACCATTGACAAACTTCCCCTACTAAGGTACCTATTTGCTGGCTATGAGGGTACGAAAAGGGCATCATCCTCGGTGGTCGGTTTCACACATGCCTACAGGTTCATTTCTAAAGGGTGTGCTGCCGTGTTATTTTAACTATATAGAACTTTTTCTACCAAGGATGGAATTGTGGTACACTCCATATTAACTGTGGGATGCAATTCCAACAATTCACATCTAAGTGGTGATCATGAAGTGAATTGCACCAATGTACCAATCTTATTCTTTGCATGAACTGATTTGTAAACTAGTTTACTTTTACTGATGAACCAAATTTATAAGTAGTCAACCAGTTACAAAAAATTTTCATAGTTAATTTGATATGGGATTGTTACAAGCATTACTCTAAATTTACCGAATCGTTCCTAATCCTGACTCCTCCCTTTCTCATCTCCTCTTCACTCTCGCTGGCACTGATGCTGGTTTTCCTATAACTGAGCCTCGGCACTGCCTTCTTCCTTATCCTGTTGATGATGTTAGGACTCGGAGGCGGTGGAGGGTACTCGAGATCTTTTGGGATCTTCTGGATAAAACTGTCTAAAAGAAAACTGAGTTAAATCATCTAAAAAGGATGTTATAACCCTCGCAGACCTTGTGTCAGAATAGGAATTTGTGGACTTAGAATAATCTCATTTAGTGTCATTTCGGAGGAGTTTTGAGATTGCACATTGATGTCGGTGCAGATCTTGTCTTCAACTTCTATTTTTTTGCCAGCCACACCAAGTGTAGCTGGATTAAGAGATTCTTGATTTAGTGAGTGGATGGGACCTACAATAACTGAAATATTAATAAAGAGCAGTACCTAACCATTTATTATGCTAGTTCTACAAGTTACATCTCAGACTTAAACTAATTGAGTAAAGAAAATGATAATATCATTATATACATCATGTGTAAAGTTATCTTCATAGATAAAGTATAAAATTAAATTAATTAGATTAATTATTTTTAATTAATTAATTATTGATTATTTTATTTATTGAATGATTATTTATTAATGAATTAGTTAATTAAATTAGATTGAATCCAAATTGAACTTTATTAAACTTACTGCTGGGTCTCTGCTCTCCTAACATGTTTTCGGGTATTTCATTATCGCTTAAAACCTCGTCACCTCGTACTGCTTTCGGTCTTTTCACCAAAGCTTTCATCGATATTACAGGTTTAAGGAACTTTCTTCTGATTGGTAGGGTCTTCAAATCTTGATTGATCGGTTGATTGCTACGTACATTCTCCGTAGGTATCACTTCGTGAAGAACTTCATCTACAAAACCCAATATGGTGTACCCCCAATATAATAGAAAAAATTATATTTTTCACATTATGCTTACTTGAAGTAGGGTACAGTTTCTCCAGTTTGTCTACCTCCACATTTTCTTCAAGTTGGATCACCCCTTGATTTCTTGACACATTCAACACATTAAGATCATGCCCTGTGGTAGGATTTTGTTCGACATATGTTACGCTTTTCTGGCTGCTCTGGTCAAAACCGGGTGACAGGTCTTCATCAAATTTAACAAAAGTCTCTTTCAGTTCAACCATTCCTCGGTCCCCTGGGAAGTTCAACTCATTAGGGCCATGTTTGAATGAGAGACTTAAATCGGAATAACTCTTTGGGCTGTCATCCAAAGCGGGTGGCATCGTCTCCTGGATTTTATTCGCAGGTTCCTCCAGTTTGGGAAATTTAGCAACAGGAGCACCTTCATTACAAGACAAATTCGTCCCGGTATTTTGCTCCGCCGTCTTTCTCCTGAGAGGGATGTTTGCGAGAACTCTTATCCTCGACCTTCTGGACGCCATGACTGATGACACAGAACATATATGAACATAACTGATGACATGACATGAACATTTGGCAGGGCAGGGGGCAGGACGCAGGACTTGAAACTTAAAGTGAACTCGAAACGTGAAAATACGTAGAAATACGTAAAATAATTTGATATACGCAAAATACTTTGATAAGTGTCGACTTTGAACTAACTACCAATTCTTCTCCCGAATACTTTAAGGTACTCACTACTAGACTCTATGAGACCAAACCACAGGCCACAGTGGCTTCTGCATATGGCCGACTTCCGGTAAGAAATCTTTCTCTCCAATGGCGTAGCATTACATTAACTAAAATTATGAAATAATAATTTGTATGAAGCAGTTTTATTTTCCATAAAATGTCACAAAATGCTAAGATATGAAAAAATACGAAGGTTGCTCAATACGAATTAAGTAAAGAATGTTTTATTTTTAAATTTCTTGATTAATTTAACGCATATTTATACTAATAGTTCATAACAAAATTACCTACATCAGTTTTTAAAACCATACGCTGTTGTTCATTCTTTGGAAAACGGAAACAAACAAAAAAAATAATCGATTTTGGGATTAATCAGTTAATAGAAAAAAAATTACCAAGAAAGAAATGTGCTCCAGGTATACCAGGAAGACAAAGAACGAGCAGGAAGCCAGGAAGGAGCGGAAGAGCTGATTCAGTTATGTAGTGGGTATATTGTATTAAAAATATGTTTGTATTTATTATTAATTGATAAACTTTAGTTCCCAATGGTATACTGTAGCTTCCCCTATAGATCCGCCACTGCACAATTCAACAAAGACAATCGCAAGGACGCGTTCGACAAGTGGCTTCTCAATATGGCCACTTCCGTCTACAAAATTTATTACCCCCTCTCCCTATTTGTTACCTCCTCTCTCTTTTATCTCTATGACTAGACTCCATTTCACATAAGAAGAACCGTGACCTTGAGTTCCATGCAGACCGCATCTCCGTCACGAAGTCGCCCGATCGGCATCTGGACAGTAGCGGTCCGAGTAGTAATCGTATTAGGGGATAATATTAATTCATGTATTGTTAGTTGCCTATGTTGTGTAAACAACAAGAATAATTTAATCTAAATCATTTCGCTTTAGTCAAAATACACAATGCACAACGTACAAAACTGTAATAATAATAAAATAAACGACCGTTACCTTACGTTAGATACGCGAACGCCGGGCGAGAAAAACTCGCAAACGCGCCTCCGCTAAACCTTCACCCTCCCGCCACTGCTTATACATGAATTACATGAAACTATGGAAACCGAACATAGCCGACGGAATATGTCGTTCCGTGTAACTCTAGCTCACGGTTCTTCTTATGTGAAATGGAGTCTACTCAAGTTCCAGTTGGTGCACAGAGTTGGTGAAGAATGAATATGAACAATGAATATGAATTATGAATGAATGGAATGACGAATGACCGAGGCACAGAATGACTGAATGACAGAACACAGAACATCTATTCTATACCACGCATATGACGCATATAGACTACATTTCACATAAGAAGAACCGTGGCCTTGAGTTCCATGCAGGCCGCATCTCCGTCACGAAGTCGCCCGACCGGCATCTGGACAGTAGCGGTCCGAGTAGTAATCGTATTAGGGGATAATATTAATTCGTGTCGTCGATAATTAGTTGCCTCGAGATATATAAGAGATAATAAGAATAATACATATTCATGTTTTGTCAAGGTTTCCACGCCACCATGAGGTACTTGACCAGCGCGTTACCTTTTGGTTGATTATTAATATTATTATTGACTTACAGCATCTACGTTCATGGAACGAACCTTGGCAAAAGGATTGATGCATTGTTGCCGTTGTCTTCAGCAATATACAGAGTGATCAAGAAATACTGTTTAAGTTGGCAATCCTACCTGGAGGATTTTTTTGCCTTAGGGTTTGCAACGCTACACCAAAAATCTCTGCACTCTGCATGGCAGCGACAGCTAAACAAACACAAATATTTTAGGTTATGTGAATTTATTTACGATTGAAAGACCACACCAGAAAAAACATCGATATTTAAAGGTATACTTTGTCCAGTCCCAACTGGAACGGTCACAAAAACACTTAATGGCTTTTTAAGTGGTGCCGCCCCGTCGTCCATGGGCGTATCATTACGGATAAAAACTCTAACAATGAATTCACTCTCAAATAGCATAAATAAATGGTACACACATACACACACCACTGCTTTCTCGGGTATAAGTGCCGAAGAACCGAAACACCTGCTCCATAGAAGAAGAAGAAAATACAAACGAAGTGCCGCCGTCGTAAAAAAAATTTTGCGGCCCAATGGACCCTTTATTTCTTTATCTGTAGATATCCATACATTCACATATACGATTTCACTTGGGCGACTGTACGAACACGACCACCTGCGTTTTAAAATATACCAGTGCGTTTCTGAATAAGCAAAGAAATAAGTCCCATGGTTTTGTATGGAGATAACGGGCTCTTTTCGACTGTCCTCGGTAAATTCAAATTTTGTAAAGTGTTCCAGTTGCTACTGGTTAGAGTATACTGCTCGAATTGAGCACAATTATGTTCTAAACATAAATTCACTCTCCGTTTTAGGCTCTCGAAGACATTAATTAACATCCGAGGAGAAATATTTGCAACTTCCTCGATAATAGCAGTTTCCAGTTCTTCACGTGTATGTAGAACATTACTGAACACCTTGTTTTTAAGGTGCCCAAAGAAACAAAAGTCTACAGGTGTCAGGTCTGGTGACCTGCTTGGCCAGATTCCCGTACTTATGAATCGATAGCCAAAAACCTCCCGCAAATATTGCATTGTTTCATGTGCTCGAGCCGAATTTTGTTGAAAGTAGCCATTTTCGCGCTCTTCTACGGTTAATTGGGCAACGAATGGCTGGAGAATGTGTTGAATGTATCGTTCAGAATTAACTGTGAAGTTAAAAAACACAGGATCAATTACTTTCTGCCGCGATACAGCCAGCCAAACACCAACTTTAGTAGGATGTAAACTTGTTGGTCTAACAGCATGTGGATTTTCACCAGACCAAATTCTGGAATTTTGGGAATTTACATAGCCATTGAGATGGAACCAGGCTTCATCGGAAAAAAAAAGGTTTTACCCAGGATGTCATCATTGATCATTTCCTGATTGAACCAGTTACAGAACAGGACGCGTTGTGGACGGTCAGGAAGATTTAGGGATTGGATCATCGAAAATTTGTACGGGTGGTATTTCAATGTGCTCTTCAACACAGTGGTACAACTTCCATATGACAAAGTGGATTCCAAGGAGTATTGCCATCCAGAAATGGAGTCATGAACTGCACTCCGAAAATAAACCATGCCAATAAAAATATCCTGTTCTAATGTAAATAGTACCATTTTTATATTTTTATAATAAAAATTTGAATCGCCATCAAGTGTCAATGCTGTTCACTGTTAAACGTCGAAGTAGCTGTCAAACAACCGGAAGTGGTTCCAGTCCTACCATTTTAAAGTAAAACTTAGGATTACCAACTTAAACAGTATTTCTTGATCACCTTGTACTTTCATGGTGTATTTCTGGTTGCCGCCATCACCAACAATACTCTTTTCGTGGCTCGCTTACAACCACACGTTGAACCATTATACTAGTTTTTCTTTAATTTTATTAAAGTGTAAATCTCAGTTAACCGACTGGAAAATGCATTTCAAAAGATGATTTTTAAATGTTTCGAACCAACTTTATGATTCAAAAAAACGAAAGGTTGGTATTTGACAACGCCGGATGGCTTGTGCGTTAAGTTCACGATCTGTATGTGCGGCACATGAATTTATGCGTTTGTTCCACACAAAACGCTCTACAGTTTCTTCAAAAAAGGGATCCATCGCCAAATGTCATAATCTATATAACACAGGGCCGCTATTCTGGAACGTTCGACTAACTCCCACGAACAAATTTCATTCGTGTGAGAAATTGTTTGTGTGCGACTCCACATTTTGGAATCTCGAACGTTCGAGTCCGTAAACCACCGACCATAAACGAACAAATGAAGCAATCAAATAATCAATCTCTCACACAAATAAAATTTCTCACACGAATGAACTTTGTTCGTGGGAGTTAAGCCGGCTACATACAGATGCGAATTGCGAATTGCGAACTGCGACTAAAGTTCCCATTGGTCCAGTTTATTTAGTGGGGGAAACGTCGGGAATCTGCGAAATTCGCAAAATTTGAAATACCGGAGGCGGGAATTTTGAGAGACGTTCAATATTTTGCGGAAGACCACATAGAATGTCCATGTTCTTTAACCATAGAAGAGTAACATCATAACAAATATCTCCTAGTGAGAAAGTAAAACTCTTTAAAATTGTTGCGTTTTTGCGCATCTGCATGAACACAGGATGTGCGAAAGGAAGGTACATATAGATGCGAATTGTGAATTGTGAAATGCGGAAATTCGCATTCGCACATCCTGTCTTCATACAGATGAGAAAAAACGCAACAATTTTAGAGACTTTTAATTTCTCACTAGGCGATATTTGTTATACGCTTGTATGGTTCAATTAAATAGGTGTTCTGTGTGGTTAACCTAACATTATTGATTGCGTATGGGGATTATTATTTACTTGTATTGTTGTGTTATGTATTAAGTTCTACTACGTTATTGTGATATTGTAGTGTTTGAGTTTTTTATTGATATATAGTTCATTACTACTAGACTTTGTACAAATTTATATCATTATGAATTGGTACCAGTACCTCTTGACCAGTACCAACACCAAATATACCATTGGCGACGAAGACGCAGAATTGCCGCTTATTTGTTATTGAAAAGAAGGCAGAGAGAAAGAGAACAATTGGAACCGTCTACATAGAATATAATATATAACTACTGAGAAGCGACAAAACCCCGAGTTGCATGGATATTTTTTTATGCGCATGCGTGAAATTGGTAGTTTATCTGTCAAAATCGTGACATGACTTGACATTGTAGTTGTTTTCAGTGGCGTAGGTCGCAGTAGTTAAGGGTTTAAAGTTTAATTTTTTGATCCGCTCCTTTTAACGGCTCTCGCGCTAGGACGGACCTGCCGATTCTGTAAGTCAACGCAGACACGAGACAGTTCGAATTGTTTGACATATCATATAAACTGAAACCTAACATATAGACACGATTCCAATTCATTCGTACGTCTCGTATATTCTTGGTACATTCGTACGTGATTCGTACCGCACTCAACTCAAACTTTTAACCGTTTACATCATTTATACTTTTGTACACCAACCTTGCACCCACACAATGTCTAATTTTTGCTGTGTTGGATAAGCTGTTACTGAATACAACAAGCGGGGACCTAATCGGTGTTTACCATGAAGAAAGGTCCTCTGAAGTACAAAATCAATCAAAAGCGATAGCCATTCCCGATAACAGCTATCATAAAGAAAACCAAACTACGAAAAATGCCTTTCATTATGTTGGTGGGTATATTTTAAAGAAAGACCTCGAAGTTCATACATGTAATATATGCAAAGCTTTTGGAAAAAAATGTGATACTCTCAGCACAACTAATTTATTAATAAATTTCAAATCGTATAGTATCAACGAAAGTGGTGATGGAAGGCTTCAAACGCCACCAAAAGAATTTATATATTTCATTTATAAATTGGAAATGATATTTAATTCTCAATTTGAATAAAAATTGTAGTGGACGAGCAGTTTCAAAAAAATTGTTTACATTACAAATTAAATTTACATCAATCAGATTCTCTTCGGTTTTCGAGCAAATAATGTCTAATTCGCATACATGTTTCATGTTAGTGAATTGAATAAGTTGTTAGTTAATTGTCAGTAAATTATTAGGTAATTGTTAACAAAAATGATTATTGCTAATATATTGTTAATAGAATTGTGTTGTGAGTTTATTTACGGAGCACAGCTACATCGCACACCTCTCCCACAGATTTCTAACAGTTTGTTACAGCTGTAGATAATTTTCCAATTTTCGTTGACTATTAACACACCTAAAACTGTCGAGCAAAAAACCTGTATGACATATATAGCTCGTTTACCTTCATAGTGACGTAAATTCCAACAAAAGATTGATAAAGGAACTATACTGATTTTTACATTTGTTTAAAAACGATCCCCGTGTACCCGTCTTGTCACGCCTTTGTATTGAATGGTTCAAACTTTTCTGCGTGTAGGTCACTGCACATTATAAATGTCACTTTTCTTAGTGTATATGGTAGGTTAACTGTCAAATTTGCTGTCATCGAAGTGGGGTAGAAACATCAAAGGAACCGCCAATACTGTCGCTTCTCAGTAGTTACATGTTTTCTACCATATTCTCTGCCGTCTACAAACAAGGTTGAAGGCCGAAGGAAGTATAGGCAGAATTACATACCAACTTAATGTACGACAAGCTGTGCGCAAGCGTAACCTGTCAATTTCTTGCGTCTTCCGCAAAATATTGAACGTTTCTCAAGATTCCCGCCCCCCAGATTTCAAATTTTGCGAATGTCGCAGGTTCCCGATACGCTTCCCCCACCACATAAACTGGACCAAATGGACCAATGGGAAATGGGAACTTTAGTCGCAATTCGCAATTCGCATCTATATGTAGCCGACTTGCGAATGCGAATTTTCGCAGTTCGCAATTCGCAATTCGCATCTAGCCGGCTTTAGTCGAACGTTCAAGAATAGCGGCCCCGAACATCTGTTTCCACTTCCAACACAGAACGTGTATTACAATAGCAAGCGCAAGACACGAGGAAAGTGTGACCTCAGCATTTTGAGAGGGAATGGTAACTCCTACATGGCCATCTCTACTACAGGCCGGAACATTGAAATCTGGCAACAGTGACTAGAAGGCTGGATTCTGTGGTATTCTTCTTGTCATTTATGCTTTTGTGTGTGTTTTTAAAAGAAATTTTTCAGTTGATATCAGTTGATATGGTATTTTTCATGTGTAGTTACTGTATTGTTTAACTTTATTGGAAAGTAAATAACGGTTTTTAAAATCTTGGACTTATTTTCATCGATCTTCAAAAGCTCGACCCAGTTTATTTTTACATTTGACGGTGTAAAGGTAAGTGTATTCAGTATAATTTCAAGTAGATTATTATAACATAATCAAAAGGAAACGTCCAATTTTGGTGAAAAATACCACTCCAAAGATATTTCCAGGTCTTCCATTCAAGGTAGTGAAAGTAGACGGAACCCAAATGAACGGCATGAAGCTACTATTAAGCAGCGGGAAGAACAACAAACAAAGTGGCTAAGAGACGATATTATCTTGGATTTCGCAACATTCTCTGAAGACTTCCAGAACAAATTAAGTTAATCTTTTTCCAAATGGAAATGGCATCTGTACCTGAACTCTATTTATTTTCACATTATAGACTTTGAATTGAGTGAACCTGAAATAGTGTGCAGTGTAAAAATTTTTGATTCATTGATAGTGAGGTGCGTGTTAACCATAATTTAATTTTAAAAGATGATTTAAATCGGATACTTCCACCTAATTTAAGGCTATCCCGTTGACCTCAAATTGATAATACTGTAATGCGAGAAGTGAGCAACGCGACACGTGTTTGCTCGATCCGGGCGAAACGGCTACTTCAAAGGAATTACTACGATGCTTAAAAGACAGCTCCATGAATTCTCCCGGATTGTTGTTTACGGAAAGTAAATTAAGACCTTCTAAACATGTCCTACGTAAACATTATTAAAAGAACAATCCAGAATTCTGGAGAGTATACGAGAAGGTCTAGATCAGAATCAAGGAGTATATATAAGCGGGCTTGTGATCGAGGAGATAATTAGAAGTAGAGAAGCAGACGTGAACGCGACATACGATCCGAAAGCGGAGCAGTACAAATAAATTAAGTAGTGTCTAGTCTATTGTACAAGTAGTTAAGTGTGTTAAATAAATTAGTGTACGATCAATGAAAATAAATTAGAAAATAAACGTTACATTGGTGTCAGAAGAGCGGATCATGAAGAAGTTACGCGAACTAAAAGTGGCCGAGTTAAAAAAAACACTCGAGGAACGAGAATTGGAAACAGGAGGGAGGAAGACCGAACTCCAGGACCGACTCTCGGCATTTTTGAAAGAAAATGGCCAGGACCCGGAAGTTTTCGAGTTCGAAGACGACGACATAACGAAGCAGTTCGCCGCCCAGAAGGAAGATATCACTGCTCAAATCGCCGCCCAGAGGGAAGAAATCGCCACCCAGAGGGAAGATATTTCTACCCAAATCGCCACCCAGAGGGAAGAAAGTGCCGCTCAGAGGGAAGACATCACTGCTCAAATCGCCGCCCAGAGGGAAGACATCACTGCTCAAATCGCCGCTCAGAGGGAAGACATCACTGCTCAAATCGCTGCCCAGAGGGAAGAAATCGCCGCCCAGAGGGAAGAAAGCGCCGCCCAGAGGGAAGACATCACTGCTCAAATCACCGCTCAGAGGGAAGTAATTTGTACCCAAATCGCCGCCCAGAGGGAAGATATTTCTACCCAAATCGCCGCCCAGAGGGAAGATATTACTGCACAAATTGCTGCCCAGAGGGAAGAAATCGCTGCCCAGAGGGAAGAAATCACCGCCCAGAGGGAAGACATCACTGCTCAAATCACTGCCCAGAGGGAAGAAATCGCCGCCCAGAGGGAAGAAATCGCCGCCCAGAGGGAAGAAATCGCCGCCCAGAGGGAAGAGATAACCGACCAGATTGAGGCTCAGCGTAAGGAGATTGAAGAGAAGATCAAGCAGTTGGAAGAACGACTAGAACAACTCAGTAGCAGCGAGGGGACAGAAGGCGAAATTGAAGTTGGAAGAACGACTAAAGCGAGTCAGTAGCGGCGAGACGAAGGAAGAAATAAAGGCGGTCGTTCATCAGAACTCGATATCCACCAATCGAGTGACGCCCCCAACGTTCGACGGAAAAATTCCGTGGGACAGTTACAAGAAGCAGTTTGAGGCAGCAGCAAAGGCTAATGCTTGGTCCCCTCACGAGAAAGCTGTTTCCCTAACGGTAGCCTTACGTGGAGAGGCGTTGGAAGTTTTTCAGACGCTATCCACCGAGGAAGCCGGGAATTACAAGGAGCTGCTGAGGCGACTGGAAATGCGGTTCGGCCAAACACATCTGGAGCAAGTCCATCAATCCCAGATGTCCAATCGCCGTCAGAGATCGAACGAGACCCTGCAGGAGTTCGAAGCGGACGTAGCCAGACTAGTGAGGTTGGCGTATCCCACGGCACCGGAACAGATGATAGAGTGCCTCGCAGTGCAGACGTTCGTGAGCGGGCTGCGGGACCAGGAACTGAAGAGGGCCCTGAGACTAGCTCGACCGAAAACATTAATGGACGCGCTCGCCATCGCACTGGAGCATGAGGCAGCAACGGAAGCCTCCCGCATTCACGGTTGTGCTCGAGCTGTTACCGAGGAGGTAGGCACAGAATAACTCGTGGAGAAGGCCGTCCAGCAGATCATGGAGTTGCTGTCAGCAAAGAAGACGCGACCCAAAACAGCGGTGCCGGCAAAGGCCCCGGAAAAACTAATGCGGGTCGATAAAAGGAAGAGGACGTCGACATGTGGCAATAGGAACCCCCGGGCCAGTATAGCCTCGTTTTCCCACCAATTGGGGAGCGCGTACGTCGATGGCACTATCGACGGGAGATCCCACGCCATGCTTCTGGACACGGGAGCTACGAAGACGATCGTACGCTCGGAAGTTGTGAGGGACCGTAGGAAGATTAGGCCAAGTAGGTGGCAATTAAGAACTGCCACTGGGGAGAAGGCAGTAATACACGGTGAAGCGACGGTTAGCATGACGTTGGGACGAGTAAAGTTTGACCATCCTGTTCTCATAGCCGAAATTGAGGAAGACGTCATACTGGGGATGGACGTCATGAGGAATCATGGATTCCAGTTGGATTTCGGACACCGAGTGTTGAGGATCGGTCAAGAAGAATTACTGCTACACAATCGTGACAACTTTGTGTTAGACGTAATAATGGCAGAAGATGTGATTCTCCCGGAACGAAGCGAAACGATCACCTCTACCTGTCTGAGGGGTGTTGTGGAAGAGGGAATTCCAGCCGTGATCGAACCAGAAAACGATGACAATCGACTGGCTCGTGGGGTACTGGTGGGAAAGGCGCTCGTTACTCTCTCAAGTGAAGTGCCTGTGCGGCTACTCAACATCAATCAGTACCCGGTCACCATCAAGAAGAGTACGAAGCTGGGCACATGTATAGCCGCTTCGGCCATCGTCAGGGGCGTTAGTGAGGAAGAAAGGTCCAGACACACTCCGCAGGACTTGAAACGAATTCTTTCCCAGACCAGTGCGTTTCTCTCGCCCATACAGAAACAGAAGGCCAATGAATTAATAAATAAGTACCAGGACATATTTACCACCGAGAATGGAAAGCTGGGAAAGACCAAGGTCGTGACACATAAAATTGACACGGGCGAGACACGACCGATTCGACAAACAGCAAGACGACTACCCTTGGCCAAACGGGAAGAAGCCGAGAAAATCATCAGGGACCTAGAGCGGGACGGGGTTATCGAGCCGTCAAGCAGTCCATGGGCCTCGCCGGTAGTACTGGTGAAGAAAAAGGATGGGACTACTCGATTCTGTGTAGACTACCGGCAGGTGAACAGTGTCACCAAGAAGGACAGCTACCCGCTACCACGTATCGACGACACACTCGATACCCTTGCTGGATCCACGATATTTTCGATCTTGGATTTAAAAAGCGGATATTGGCAAGTCGAAATGGACCCTGCCGATAAGGAAAAGACGGCATTTACCTTTGGTAACGGCCTGTGGCATTTTACAGTCATGCCATTCGGACTTTGTAATGCCCCAGCGACATTTGAGAGACTGATGGAGAGCGTGCTAATGGGTTTGACGTGGAAAACGTGCCTAGTTTATTTGGACGATGTCATCGTGATGGGCAAGACCTTCGAAGGATATCTGAAAAACTTAGAGGACGTCTTCCAGAGACTGCGAGGTGCGGGGCTGAAACTGAACCCGAAGAAATGTCAGCTCTTCAGAAGGAAGGTCTCTTACTTAGGGCACGTAGTGAGCAGAGAGGGCGTCGCCGTTGATCCGGACAAGACAAGTACGGTGAAGGAGTGGCCAATACCGGCAGATAAACACCAGTTGAGGAGTTTTCTGGGACTCTGCACGTACTACCGACGCTATGTCCGGATGTTCTCCGACGTCGCTAAGCCGTTGACAAGGCTCACGGAAGAAGGACGAAACTTCTGTTGGGATGAGGAATGCCAGTCACCTTCGACGAGCCGAAGAGGAAGTTGACCAGTGCCCCAGAAGGACAATTCATCCTGGACACCGACGCGAGCAATGTGGGAATTGGAAGTGTTCTGTTGCAGCGTCAGGAGGGACAAGAACGTGTCCTTGGATACTTCAGCAAGGTACTCTCCAAACTGGAAAGGAATTACTGCGTCACCCGGCGTGAATTATTGGCCATCGTTAAGTCCATCGAGCACTTCCATAAATACTTGTGTGGAAGGAGGTTTTTGATCCGGACCGATCCGAGCGTCCTGAGTGGCAAAAGGTATTACCTGGCTCGCCAAAACTCAAGAGCTATTGTGCACAGTGGGACTCGTTAGTGGTTGAGGATGGACTACTAAAACGCGTACTGGAGAGCCATGACATTTACATGACATTTAGGGATCAAGAAAACGCTGCAGAAGGTACGGGAGCGATTCTACTGGATCAATTGTTCAGACGAGGTGAAGGACTGGTGCAAGTAATGGGCCACAAAGACGACCGAAAGCTCCCATGAAACAATATAACGTCGGAAGCCCCTTCGAAAGGATCGCTATTGATATAGCAGGACCCTTCCCTGAGACCGAAAAGGGGAATAAATACATCTTGGTCGTGATGGACTACTTTACGAAGTGGGTAGAAGCGTACGCTCTCCCTAATCAGGAGGCAGAAACAGTGGCCGATGTGCTAGTGAAGGAGATGATCTGCCGGTTTGGAGTACCCATGGAATTACACTCGGATCACGGAAGAAACTTCGAGAGTGGTCTATTCCAGAGGATCTGTGAGAAGTTTGGGGTACGAAAAACAAGAACCACGGCCCTTCATCCTCAGTCTGACGGCATGGTAGAACGAATGAATCGCACCCTCAACCGCTATCTGGCGAAAATGGTCTCGTCACATCAACGAGACTGGGACGAACACGTGCCGTTCTTCTTGATGGCCTACCGCTCGGCCGTTCATGAGTCGACAGGACAAACTCCAGCCAAAGTCCTGTTCGGGCGAGAACTTAAACTGCCCTGTGATCTAATCTTCGGCGCAAGACCGGACGAGGACGTTTCGGGGGAAGATTACGTCTACCGGATGCGGCAAAGGATGAACGAGATTCACGATCAAGTCCGGTACCAACTAAATATCGCCAGTGATCGCATCAAAGAGCGTTACGACATCAACGCTAAAGAGGGTGGCTACCAAATGGGAGATCGAGTTTGGCTGTACAACCCACAGAAGAAACGTGGTTTGTCCCCTAAGTTACAGACCAATTGGGAAGGTCCCTATGTTGTGAAGAAACGAATCAATGACGTGGTCTACCGGGTAAGCAAACTACCAAACGGCAAGCCGAGAGTGGTGCACTTCAATCGGTTGGCACCCTATGAGGGGTCGCACGATGAGGCGGAGGTTCCCCGAGTAAGAAACACGTTGGCGCAGGAGAACGAACTTTCATTCGAAGAATTTATGAGCGCCTACGGGGGTACCGGAAAAGCACGGTATGGGGTAACTTGTGAAAAACAACAGGATTTTTTCAGCGTACCTGAAGAATACTCGTTGGCCCATTGTGTCTCCGCCGACCTGGTAATGTCACGAGGAATCGCCACGGTTTTCAAGAAGAAGTACGGGCGCTTGGAACAACTCAGAGCGCAACTCCCGGAAATTGGCAAGGTTCTGGAACTACGTGACAACGTAAGACACATCTTTTATCTGGTTACGAAGGAGATCGGGTCCCTTAAACCATGTTATCACGATGTATGGCGAACCTTGCATAGGCTACGAGACCGACTGCTGGAGCTCGACAACAGGAAGCTAGCTGTCCCCAAGTTAGGTGCTGGACGAGATCAGCTGGACTGGAGGGTTGTCCGGAATATGCTGGAAGTAGTGTTGAAGAATACCGGAGTGAAAGTTTTAGTCTGCTATTTTGGGCCTGCACCATGTCGACTCGGGAAGACGGTCCCCTGTTATTTTGACGCCACGTCTCGCTGTAAGCGGGGGGCTAACTGCAGGTTCCTGCATGGGCCTACCAGGGATACGTTCCGAGACGAAACGTCTCTAAGGCGGGGGCAGTGTAATGCGAGAAGTAAACAACGCGACACATGTTTACTCGATCCGGGCGAAGCGACTACTTCAAGGGAATTACTACGACGCTTAAAAGACAGCTCCATGAATTCACCCGGATTGTTGTTTACGGAAAGTAAATTAAGACCTTCTGAACATTTCCTACGTAAACGTTATTAAAAGAACAATCCAGAATTCTGGAGAGTATACGAGAAGGTTCTAGATCAGAATCAAGGAGTATATAGTATAAGCGGGCTTGTGATCGAGGAGATAATTAGAAGTAGAGAAGCAGACGTGAACGCGTCATACGATCCGAAAGCGGAGCAGTACAAATAAATTAAGTAGTGTCTAGTCTAGTGTACAAGTAGTTAAGTGTGTTAAATAAATTGGTGTACGATCAATGAAAATAAATTAGAAAATAAACGTTACAATACTTTTTCACATTATTCACAATCTAGGAGAGTAAATTGTACAGTTGAAACAATATTATGCACACTGTAAACTGTAATATAAATAGATTAAAAGAAAAACTACTAGAAACAGATCAAAATTAACGACAACGCAGAGCAAGTTGAATTCTTGTCAGAGCAGTTTGGTCTTATATTTTCTAAATGTAATAGATTTTCCAGTGATCTACTTCTGAAATCCTTTCTTATTTATCTTCAATCTACAAGAACATATAATACTGTAAGGTTGAATAAATTATTAATTTTACCACACCTAAAATATCTGCAGAAATTATCTAGTTCTAAAGATTTTTTCGGAATTTGTTTTTTGTTGTCATTTTATGCTGTTTCAATTGTAGACAATGACAACCTACCGACTGCGATGCCTATATTATAGGATAAGGATACCATATACCTATGGAGACCTCATATACCATCAGCCTTCTATTCGCCTTAAGAGCGCTATTGCCACATCTAATGTTCCGGCCTATAATAGAGATGGCCATGACTCCTATATTCTGATTTTTAATTCTGTGGACTTTTACAACCCGTCAAAAAGAGAGAGATGCCGATATTGTTAACACCCATTTGTTCAGCTATTGGGTTGTCGGTCAGTACGGGCATGACGGGCATCGTGTGATCGCCGTTATCCGAGCGATGTTGTGAAATGTACTCACATCAGCCCATCAGCGGTCCGGTAACGTAAATTTCAAACTATTTATATCTGCCAAATGATTACCGTCAAAACATTATACTGGCAATGTCGCACTCCCTACGCAAACAGTAATACAGCCCTCGGGTCGCCTAAAAGGCGGAGTTATTTGATGTGTCGATCGTAAACGTCCACAACAATAAAAATCAGACTTTAGCAACTGTTTCTACACTATTTATTTAAAGGAGATTACCATTGAAAAATTTTCAAGCAGTTGGTAATCTACGTAAACGAAATTTCTTAACTATCAGCTGTGAATAATAAGAAGTATTGAAGTATGTAGTTTTCTTGTGTATATAAAAGTACATGATACTGTAACGGTTATTCTAATTTATTTTACACACTGTGTTAACACTACTTAATTTATCTAAACCATTTCCTAACTAATTAATTTATATCAAACTCTTAATTGTTAACTATTTATACTTTTTCACTTGTCCGTTTATCCCACTGCTTTCACTCGCGTCTTCTCATCCTCCATAACCGCAATCCCGTGATTATATACATATCAACGTATCCCAATTTTATTCGAGAAGATTCCGGTTCATTTTTTTCCTTAATAATGTTTATTGTAAAGAGGCCCGGAACGTAATAGATCATTCTTTCTTTAATAAGACGTTTCCGTAACGATTGGGAAGGTATTTATGGCCCAATTAAGCTTAGCGGTGTTCTCTCTTTGCCGCTTTGATCAGATAAGAGACGCCCTGCGTGCCGATGTTGGTATTTCGCGTTACACTGCCCCCTCCTTAGAGACGTTTCGTCCTAGAACGTATCCCTGGTAGGCCTATGAAATACTCCTGCATATTCCGGACAACCCTCCATTCCAGCTGATCTCGTCCAGCACCTAACTTGGAAATAGCTAGCTTCCTGATGTCAAGCCACAGCAATCGGTCTCGTAGTCTATGCAATGTTCGCCATACATCCTGATAACATCGTTTAAGGAAGCCGATCGAGTAAACATGTGTCGCGTTGTTTACTTCTCGCATTACACTGCCCCCGCCTTAGAGACGTTTCGTCTCGGAACGTATCCCTGGTAGGCCCATGCAGGAACCTGCAGTTAGCCCCCCGCTTACAGCGAGACGTGGCGTCAAAATAACAGGGGACCGTCTTCCCGAGTCGACATGGTGCAGGCCCAAAACAGCAGACTAAAACTTTCACTCCGGTATTCTTCAACACTACTTCCAGCATATTCCGGACAACCCTCCAGTCCAGCTGATCTCGTCCAGCACCTAACTTGGGGACAGCTAGCTTCCTGTTGTCGAGCTCCAGCAGTCGGTCTCGTAGCCTATGCAAGGTTCGCCATACATCGTGATAACATGGTTTAAGGGACCCGATCTCCTTCGTAACCAGATAAAAGATGTGTCTTACGTTGTCACGTAGTTCCAGAACCTTGCCAATTTCCGGGAGTTGCGCTCTGAGTTGTTCCAAGCGCCCGTATTTCTTCTTGAAAACTGTGGCGATACCTCGTGACATTACCAGGTCGGCGGAAACACAATGGACTAACGAGTATTCTTCAGGTACGCTGAACAAATTCTGTTGTTTTTCACATGTTACTCCATACCATGCTTTGCCGGTGCCGCTGTAGGCGCTCATAAATTCTCCAAACGAAAGTTCGTTCTCCCGTGCCACCTTATTTCTTACCAGGGAACCCTCCGCCTTATTGTGCGACCCCTCATAGGGTACCAAACGATTAAAATGCACCTCTCTCGGCTTGCCGTTTGGTAGTTTGCTCACTCGGTATACAACGTCGTTAATCCTTTTCTTTGCGACATAGGAACCTTCCCAATTGGTCTGCAACTTAGGGGATAAACCTCGTTTCTTCTGTGGGTTGTACAGCCAAACTTCATCTGCCATTTGGTGGCCACCCTCTTTAGCGTTGCTGTCGTAACGCTCTTTGATGGGATCACTGGCGATATTTAGTTGATACCGGACTTGATCGTGAATGTCGTTCATCCTTTTCTGCATCCTGGAGACGTAATCTTCCTCCGAAATGTCCTCGTCCGGTCTAGCGCCAAAGATTAGAACACAGGGCAGATTAAATTCTCGCCCGATCAGGACTTTGGCTGGAGTTTGTCCTGTCTACTCGTGTTCACTGGGCACGTTCACTGGACACTGGGCACGTGTTCGTCCCAGTCTCGTTGATGTGACGAGACCATTTTCGCCAGATAGCGGTTGAGGGTGCGATTCATTCGTTCTACCATCCCATCAGACTGAGGGTGAAGGGCCGTGGTTCTTGTTTATCGTATCCCAAACTTCTCACAGATCCTCCGGAATAGACCACTCTCGAAGTTTCTTCCTTGATCCGAGTGTAATTTCATGGGTACTCCAATCCAACAGATCATCTCCTTCACGAGCACATCGACTACTGTCTCTGCCTCCTGATTAGGGAGAGCGTACGCCTCTACCCACTTTTTAAATTAGTCCATTACCACCAGGATTTACTTTATTCCCCTTTTCGGTTTCAGGGAAGGATTCAGCTCTGTCAATAACGATCTTTCGAAGGGGCTTCTGACGTTATATTGTTTCATGGGGGCTTTAGGTCGTCTTTTGGCCCATTACTTGCGAAGCATGCAGTACATTTCCTACACCAGTCCTTTACGTCGTCTGAACAATTTATCCAGTAAAGTCGCTCTCGTACTTTCTGCAGGGTTTTCCTAACCCCTTAATGTTCACCAGACGATTCGTCGTGAAGGTGCCGCAAGACCTCCGGAATTTTACTGGAGGGAATTACCAACTGCCGTCTTTCCTCCGTTCCGTATTGGCGCTCCAGTACACGTTTTAGTGGTCCATCCTCAACTACTAACGAGTCCCACTGGTCACACTGGTCAACTTCTTCTTCAAATCGTCGAAGGCTGACTGGCACGCCTTATCCCAATAGAAGTTTCGGCCTTCTTCTGCGAGCCTCGTCAGCGGCTTGGTGAAGTCGGAAAACATCCGGACATAGCGTCGGTAGTACGTACAGAGTCCCAGAAAACTCCGTAACTGGTGTTTGTCTGCCGGTATCGGCCACTTATCTTGTTCGGATCAACGGCGACTTCTTCTCTGCTCACCATGTGCCCTAAGTAAGAGACCTTCCTTCTGCATAGCTGACATTTCTTAGGGTTCAGTTTTAGCCCCGCACCTCGCAGTATCTGGAAGACGTCCTATAAATTTGTCAGATGTCCTTCGAAGGTCTTGCACATCGCGATGACATTGTCCAAATAGACTACGCACGTTTTCCATGTTAAACGCATCAACACGCTCTCCATCAGCCCCTCGAACAGCGCTGGTGCATTACTAAGTCTGAATGTCATTACCGTAAAGTGCCACAGGCCATTACCGAAGGTAAATGCCGTCTTTTCCTTATCGGAAGGGTCCATTTCGACTTGCCAGTAGCCGCTTTTTAAATCAAGGGTAGAAAATATCGTGGATCTACCAAGGGTATCGAGTGCGTCGTTGAGTACGTGGTAGCGGGTAGCTGTCTTTTTTGGTGACACTGTTTATCCGCCGGTAGTCTACGCAGAATCTAGTGGTCCCATCCTTTTTCTTCACCAGTATTACTGGCGAGGCCCATGGACTGCTTGACGGCTCGATGACCCCGTCCCGCTCTAGGTCCCTGATGATTTTCTCGGCTTCCTCCCGTTTGGCTAAGGGTAGTCGTCTCGCTGTTTGTCTAATGGGTCGTGTCTCGCCCGTGTCAATTTTATGTGTCACGACCTTAGTCTTTCCCAGCTTCCCATTCTCGGTGGTAAATATGTCCTGATACTCATTTATTAGTTCATTGGCCTTTTGTTTCTATTTACCTCAGCGCAACAATCAACGTCTAAGGTCGAGCTAGTCTTAGGGCCCTCTGTAGTTCCTGGTCCCGCAGCTGGCTTACGAACGTCTGAACTGCGAGGCACTCCATTATCTGCTCTGGTGTCGAGGGATACGCTAGCCTTACTAGTCTGGCTACGTCCGCTTCGAACTCTTGCAGGGTCTCGTTCGATCTCTGACGACGATTGGACATCTGGGATTGATGGACTTGTTCGAGATGTGTTTGGCCGAACCGCATTTCCAGTCGCCTCAGCAGCTCCTCGTAATTTCCGGCTTGCTCATCGGTGGATAGCGTCTGAAGAACTTCCAAAGCAACACCACGCAAGGCTACCGTTAGAGAGACAGCTTTCTCATGAGGAGACCAAGGGTTGGCCTCCGCTGCTTCCTCAAATTGTTTCCTGTAGCTGGTCCACGGAATTTTTCCGTCGAACGTTGGGGGTGTTACTCAATTGATAGACATCGAATTCTGTTGAACGGCCGCCTTACTTCTTCTTCCCCTCGCCGCTACTGACCTGCTTTAGTCATTCTTCCAACTGCCTAATCCTCTGTTCAATCGTATTTCTGTCATTACGATGAGTCTCAGTTTGGTCGGTTATTTGAGCAGTAATATCTCTCCTCTGGGCGGCCATTTGAGCAGTGATATTTTCTCTCTGGGCGGCGATATGAGCAGTAATATGAGTAATTATGTCTTCCTTCTGGCCGGCGATTTGAGCAGTAATATCTTTCGTCTGGGCGGCGATTAGAGCGTTAATATCTTCCTTCTGAGCGGCGATTTTAGCAGTGATATCTTCCTTCTGGGCGGCGATCTCTTCTCTCTGGGCAGCGATCTGCTTCGTTAGCTCGTCGTCTTCAAATTCGAAAATTTCCGGGTCCTGGCCATTTTCTATCAAAAACGTCGTAAGTCATTCCTGGAGTTCTGTCTTCTTCCCTCCCGTTTCCAATTCTCGTTCCTCAAGTTCTTTTCTTAACTCTGCCACTTTTAATTCGCATAACTTCTTCATGAGCCGCTCTTCTGACACCAATATAACGTTTATTCAAATTTATTTTACACACTGTCTTAACACTACTTAATTTATCTAATCTATTTCCTGACTAATTAATTTATATCACACTCTTAACTGTTAATTTACTTATACTTTTTCACTTGTCCGTTTAGTGCACTGTTTTCACTCGCGGCTTCTCATCTAATCTAATCTCCCTGGCCGCAAGCCCGTGATTATATACATATCCCAATTTTATTCAAGAAGATTCCGGTTCATTCTTTTCCCTAATAATGTTTATTCCAGAAAGGCCCGGAACGTAATAGATCTTTCTTTCTTTAATAAGACGTTTCCGAGACGTTCGGGGAAGGTTGTTATGGCCCAATTAAGCCTAGCGGCGTTCTCTCTATGAACTGCGCCGCTTTGATCAGATAAGAGACACCCTGCGTACCGATGTTTATATTTCGCGTTACAATACGTTATGGAGGAAGGAAGAAAAACGGGATTTATTACGGAGGTGACACTTCACTGTAATTCAAGTTTGGTGCCACTTGTCAAAGTATGACATTGACAATTTGTTAACCAATGAAAAGCGAATACGACATATCAGCTTGGCCTTGCTTCTCCCTTCTCTCTGGCTTTTACGACCACGCCTCTCATTCTTGTGCGTCTGATTGGCTCACAAACTGTCATTGTCATATTCTCTGACAGATCGCATCAAATTTGAATTAGAGTGAAGTGTCACCTCCGAAATAGATGACTTGTTTCTTCCTTCCTCCATAAAGTATCATGTATTCTTTTATACGCAAGAAAACTACATACTTCAATGTTTCTTATTTTTTTTTACAGCTAATTGTTAAGAAATTTCGTTTACGTAGATTACCAGCTGGTTTTTTTCAATAAATTCAATCAAAATGTTTCTACATTAGTGATTGAGTTGAAATGAAATGAAATCAACTTACATCAGAGACTGTTTATTGAAATGAAACTTTAACGATAAACAGTTACAGACAACTTTAGTTACAAACTTCTCTGTAAGATTTGTCATCCTTCAGTTTTGATCTCCATGATTTCTGAAATAAATTCTTTATTAGAGAAATCAAGTATGTGGTCAACCAAGTTTATCTTCCACGTTTTTTTCTTTTGAAGTGTCGCCCAGGAAAAATCGCTTTGTCGAATTGTCGAAAATTTGATTTGCTCGCAAATACAAGGGGGGTAACTTCCGGGATCTAAATACAACGTGTTGTGTCTTATTTTAGCCAATAGAAAATTGTTATTCAAAGTTTTACCAAAATCCCAGATTCCCAGGTTCGAAAGTGTATCAGTTCTTCAAATAAGTACTCTTGTATTAAACTAAAAACCAAAATTATAACGATGTGTACTTGCGAAAAATTACTTCAAACATTAAAAATGACATTTTCACAGTAAAACTTGGCATCGGGACTCACAATTAGATTATAAAGTAGTCTTTCAAATAAGTATTTCGATACCTTCTTCACGATCAAATTATCGGGAATGCTAATAACGTTCAAATCTGAATTCCCAAAACCAATCGAATATGCCTGGATCTTCATTTTAAATGAAGACAATTGTTGAATGGGCGCGGTATGAAGTTCTCTGTCACCATGAATAGCGCCACCTCTCTGTTAGCCAGCGCAACAAAATTCCAATGAGAACTGGCATTCTACATTTCGTATATGGTACCATCTACCGATAGTTATGTACATTTGGTACCATTTTAGTGGTACGGTGCGGATATATACCATTCTATGCAGCCCACCAATGATGATATGGGAGTGCTGGAGTGGTGGTGGGAAGGTATGCGATGGGCACTTACGGTTACTGTACGTTCAGGTATTGCTGTAGTGTTGTAGTAGGTACCTCCGCCATTTTTCAGGTAAAAGAATGAAGTAAAACGACAACGGCCAAACGATAAGGTTCGTAAAATGGGTTCTAAGATCGAGTATGTCGACGCGACGCAAATGTACGCGGCGTCGTACGCTCGCAACTCGAAGGCGGTGGGTGTGCTGTGGGCCGTCTTCACGATATGCTACGCGATAATCAGCGTCGTCGCCTTCGTGACGCCGGAATGGATCGGCAGCGACGACGGCGGACGCGTCGGTCTGTGGACGACTTGCCCAGCGGCCGACGCCGACGTCGCCATCGGCGAAGGGTGCTCCGGGCGCCTCGACGACTTCGCGGCTGTCCCCTCGATCGCCTTCAAGGCGGCGACGGCGCTCGTCGGCGCGGCCGTCGTTGCGGCGCTGCTCACGATATTCGCAACAGCGCTCTTTTTCTTCTGCCACTCGACGACCGTCTTTCACATCTCCGGATGGCTCCAGCTCGTCTCCGGTAAGTACGACAGAAACCACAACTCCTCGCAATACGACTTAGGTATATCACTTTCCATCACGACTAAAACTAAGTGGAGTGTCTGGAACAACTCATCTTTTGTATCCGACACACTTTATAAGTTTACGGCTAGTGGCTTATGTAGATTATATAATGGGAACTAATGAAAATCGTTTAGTCCTCATCAAGTTTCACTTAATAATAGATATTGCCAGGGTACAGATATTAATGTTAAACATAGTATAACAGGTTGAATTCAGTGATTAGTGACTACCTACCTTTGTTTCATTTTTATTCTGTTTCACCTGAAAATCTCTCCTGTGGATAACTTCTATAGAGATGCCGTTTTCAGTGAAGTAAGTACATATTTAGAATTTTTCATGGAATGTCGACTGTCTTCGCCTTTTCGGTTAAACTGGATAAAATGGGGATGTGTTCATTGAACTACTTTCCCATATTTTATAAGTTTAAAGTGCCCTTCAGAATACCAAAAATGTTATGAATTTCAAAGTAAGTCGTAGAAGAATAAATATTCAAGGTCTAAAATAATCTTAGGAAAGATTTCGGGAAAATTTCAGAAACTCGAAAAATGACAAATGGAAATTATTCCTCCATCCCATCCGAATTTGTACTGTATTATTATATTTACTGAGGTATATATGTCTGTAAAATATGAAGACACTTCTCGATTACCTGGAAATGTGGGACTTTACGCATATTGCTTAAGAGGGTAGTCTGGTTCTCAATAGCTTTTTTTCATTTTTTTTCGTCCAAAAAATTATTTTTACATATGGTCTTTTTTACATATAGGCGCGAAAATGAAGCATTGAATCTCCGAAATTTTTGCAGTAAGATGGATCGAGATGCGGTTTTTTATGCATTCGGTTCGTGAAAGCGTCTACAAATTTTGTGAACATTTGTTATGAACGAGAAATGCAAAATTGCAGTGGTGCATAAGAAAAATGCATTTTATACGTGCATGTGAAGGTGTCGGTTGTTAAAAAATTTACAACTCGGTAAATAATTGGGGTCGCTGAAAACGAATATGGCATCGCCATTGGTCTACGAAGTACCTGGTGCTCAGGGCGGCTGGTACCAACATCGTCCCTTGGAATTTTATGAGAATTCATTATATAATTAGCCGAAAACTATAAACCCGGGGGTTTTTGAACTCGCCGAAAACGAATATGACATCGCCAGTGATCCCCAAAGTACCTGGTTACCAAGCGGTCCTGAGCACCAGATACTTCGGAGACCACTGGCGATGCCATATTCGTTTTCAGCGACCTCAAAACCTGAAAAACCCCCGGGTTTATAGTTTTTCAACTAATTATATAATCAATTCCCATAAAACTCCCAGAGATGACGTTTGTACCAGCCGCCCTGAACACCAGGTACTTCGGAGACCACTGGCCATGTCATATACGATTTCAGCGACCTCAAAAACCCCCGGGTTTATATATATATATATATATATATATATATATATATATATATATATATGCGTAATTCTCGGGGTTGAAGCTCAAAAGGCGTAGGAAATCTCTTGTTGCCCCCAAATTGTCCTAAAATCAGTACTTACTCAACATAAAGATTTTTCTATGTTGAGCCATCGTCAGTGTCAGTGTTGTTTGATTTTGTTTTTATATTGGTCCGTTTGTGTTTGGCTGGTTCCTGTGACGCTACCTTGTACACGCAAAGTCGATGAATTTCCATCTGAAAAAAATGTAAGTGAAGTCAACTATTACTTATATTACTTACCTGATGTTCTTATTTTCTACAACAGAGTCTTGAAAATGGCCAAAATTCATGGACGAAACGTTGACTAACGAGACATTACATTAAATTGTAAAACACGACAAGACATCCACTGGTGTTTTTTTATCCTTCCTGGACAATTTGGGGGCAACAAGAGATTTCCTAATACCGCCCCGGATTTATACTTTTCGGCTAATTATATCGGATGTTTTTTATTAATTTCACCTCATAGTAGGCTGTGGATAGTGTTTGTGAGTGCGCCTTACTAAAAAATGTCAATATTGAAGTGGGTTGACATAACCCCATTTTTTTTATAAAAATTTAAACTGCTCCAGTCAGTTACTATTGTCTTGAAAAAGACAGCTTGGCTCTATTAATTAGGATTAGATGAGTAAGACTAAAGAATCTGAAAATATAAATGCGAGCATCTCTGTGAATACAAACTTGACAACTCTTAACTCTCCCACGGAACAATAGTCTTCGAAGTGCTTGGAACGATTTGACCTTTGATAACGACATTTTTTAGAAAGGCGCATTCACAAACACTATCCACAGCCTACTATGAGGTGAAATTAAAAAAAAACACCCGATATAATAAATTCCCCTAAAACTCCCGGAGACTATGTTGGTACCAGCGGCCCTGAGCACCAGGTACTTCGGAGATTACTTGCCATGTCATATTCGTTTTCAGCGACCTCAAAAATCTCTGGGTTTATACTTTTCGGCTAATTATATAATCAATTTTCATAAAACTCCCGGACACGACGTTGGAACCTGAGCACCAGATACTTCGGAGACCACTGGCGATACCATATTCGGTTTCAGCGACCCCAAAAACCCCCCGAGTAACAAAACAAAATTGAACTCATTTCCGTCATTATTTATTATTTACCGAGTTGTAAATTTTTTAACAACCGACACCTTCACATGCACATATAAAAATGCATTTTTCTTATGCACCACTGCAATTTTGCATTTCTCGTTCATAACAAATGTTCACAAAATCTGTAGACGCTTTCACGAACCGAATGCAAAAAACCGCATCTCGATCCATCTTACTGCAAAAATTTCGGATTTTGCCGATTTTAGGCTTCATTTCCGCACCTATAAGCGGTTATCGCATAAACTAGCATAAATCATTTTGACTGAAAAATAATATGGCCTCCTTTTAAAGTTTTCGAACTGTTTTTTTGCACTTTTTTATGTTAATTATTTCAAAAAAGTGATAAATGTTAATCAATTCTAATAATCCTAGTTTATGCGAAAACTACACGTGTTTGAAGTAACTCCTCACAATTTGAGCGAAATCGGTCTAGTGTTTTTGTTAAATCGTGTCAGCCATTGTCGAAAAACGTTGTTTCGAGAAAAACGCGTTTAAAGTTATTGTTCAAAAAAATAACAGAAAGTCTTAAAAAAATGTATCTTACCTAAGTCAGCGATGCCTGCTCCATACATTATAGTAGGGGAGCCCATAATGCTAAATGTGTATTTACTCGAGCGTCGCGGAGGCCTATTAGAATTGACAGATTAGATTATAGGAATGGTAAAGGGTCCTATAATGTTTTCACTTTTATCGGTGTCGTCTCATTTCAGGACCTCTCACTTGAGGACCTATACGAAATTTACCTGTTTTTGTCTCATTTGCGGACCTAGCTTACAGGTACAAGTTTGAACCGAATCACTTGCGGACCTTTAAATAATCTATTACTTGAGGTGAACAACAACCCTTTAATAATACGACGGTTGCAGTTTTGAAAGGTTGCAATTTCCACTTCAATCAAAGCGTTTAGCGGAAAGTTCAGGATTTGGGACTGATTCAAAAATATAAAACAGAAATTGACGTCAGACGGCACGCTGAAAGGTGTGCTACATTATCACATTAACCGCCCGAAAAAATCGTTGATGGGTGGCTTCTCATTATGGAATCTGCACCTGCACCTGTGGACGCTACACTGGAGCAGTTCAATGACTACTTCGTTAGACAGTGCCTCGAAAATGATGCAATTGGGAATATGTGGAATTACAACAAGGGAAAACATAGGACGACAAATCCTTTGGAATTGGTATAGCAAATTGAATAGCAGGTTGGGAAGAGTCGGTCCCAATGTTTGCCAATTGATTGCAGTGCCTTCAAAGAAGATCTAAACATAACACATTTTTACGAAACAGGCTAGAAATCAACATTACACCGAACAAGCCAAGAAAAGTCTATTTCGATCTGGATTCAGCCAATGGAAAAACCATTACCGACTTGGAAGAAAACAAAGTTTTACTGGGTCGAACTATGACAATTTTACAACGTGTGGTTTAATTTGTTTCATTTTATTGCACATGTAAACCAAATTATTTAAAGGCAGTTTAGTAATATTGGAAATAAAAGTCGGCCGATTTTTTTGCTTGCATTTTTGTCTAACTTGAATGGTTGTTATAGGTACCTATGTAAAGAAAACGTCGTAACCATGGAATAAGCATTAAGTCGGTTCCACACGGGATGGAGTGAATGCCTTCAAAATTCGATTCATCGCCACTTTTCACATCGCGTGCGAGACAGACTTGCCCAATTTTATTAAGTGTACAAAAAAGTTGCAGGTGTATTATTAGCGTCTAGGCCTATAGGTCCTAAAATGATACTTTATGTTATTGCAAATTTTACGGCTTGTGACGAAGGTCCTCAAATGATACAAACTTGATCGAGGTCCTCAAGTGAGAGGTCCGCAAATGAGACCGTCCCCTTTTATCGGTGGAAGAAGGGTCTACAGATTTTCAAAATTGTAAAAAAAAACAATGACATAGAAATACTGAAGCGCGTCAGATTATAATATTTTTCATGCTCCACCATGTCTCTGATATGAAATATTTATTAATCTGACGATTTGCGTGGTGGGGGTGGCTAGGCGGAAGGGGTGAAAATCCAAAAAAAAATTACTCGCGCGCGTCTGATTTTTATAGGTGTTCAGTGAACCCTAATAATGATGCTTCAATTTCTTAATCTGACGATTTGGAAGTAACGCAAGCGCGCAGCAAATTTTTGAAAATGTAAAAAAAAATCTTCATCTTGAAATACTCGAGCGCGTCAGGTTAGCATACTGAAGCTTCATCATGATGTCCCAGCCACGCTGACCAAACGATTCTTTTGAGGAGTATCGTTAATCTGACGACTTAATAGTTATTTAAGCCACAAGGAGTATAAAGACGTTTTACCATTCGAGGCTTGTCATTTGCCGAGGATGTTAACAGTCGACACATTC
Organism: Cryptocephalus moraei; assembly: GCA_946251905.1. Classification (NCBI taxonomy): domain Eukaryota; kingdom Metazoa; phylum Arthropoda; class Insecta; order Coleoptera; family Chrysomelidae; genus Cryptocephalus; species Cryptocephalus moraei. Next base: position 25,578,850 of record OX276463.1, on the reverse strand, counting down.
CGTGTGGCTTATTAGATTTTTCACGCTGCCATTGGACATTTCCTCATAATTCCTCAAAAAATGAAATGTTGGATTTAGTTTGGACGTTCGTCACTCTGACATAAGTTGACTGAAATACGTCAGACGTCACTCTGACATATGCGTAACTACGGATAAATCAACTTGATTTACCCTTTTGATTTTCCTAGGAATGTAAATGACAGTACTATTTACATTTCGTCGTCAAGGAAAAATAATACACGAATGTTAGGTGCCATTTTCATGCTACGTATCTATGCATATAAGAGCTATTTACGATGGCGGCAGCGTGAAAAATAATTTATTTGAAATAAAAGTACTTGAATAAAAATACGACATTGACAATTTGTTAACTAATCAGAAGCGATTACGACAAAACAGCTTAACCTTGCTTTTCCCCTCACTCAGGCTTTCACGGCCACGCCTCTTATTCTTGCTCTTCTAATTGGTTCACAAACTGTCATTGTCATACGCTCTGACAGATGCCATCAAATATGAATTAGGGTGAAGAATCAGCACCAAAATAAATAAAAAAAATGTAGAAACAGTTGCCATGGTAACCTAATTCATAGGGCGTAATAGAAAAAATGCATTTTAAATGGTAAGAAAACTGATGGGGTTAATCCGACCCAAGGTGCGAGACAGACAAAGAGAAGAAAAACGAAAGGGATATAGAGGCGTGGGCTGGGAAATACATGCTTTACCATAGCTACACGCTCTGATCTTAATTAACGACTTTGATTACTTTCAGCTTGCGGAAATCGTTAGATTATATTTTTTCTGTTATTCTAGTATAATTACCTCTAAAAAAAAACGACCGCACTCAAGTAAATCCACACATCGTTTTTTTTTGCAACTTTGTTATCCTCCCACCCCCTTACAGCGTTTGTCCACCACCGCCGTCACCGAGACGTCACCGAGAAACGAGATTATTCCTACCAATCGTATTGCAGCATGTCCACCGCACGTCCGTCACGTTATTTTGAACTTGGTACGATTGGTACGAATAATCTCGTTTCTCGGTGACGTCTCGGTGACGGCGGTGGTGGACAAACGCCGTTAGGTTACGATCAAATCATCAGATTAGCAAAATGTACACTTATTAGCTAGTAATTAAGCCCCCTTATCGTAATCCGACACGCTCGAGTATTTCAGATGATCGATTTTTTTTACTAATCTGACGGGTTCCCCCTGGCGAACCCCCCGATACTAAGGGCTCATACTGGCTGGAGGTACTTATCAATATATAAGGTATCCTCCCTTATATTAATCTGACGCGCTCGAGTAAATCCAAAAATCCCCTCTTGGGCTCCTCTACTATTATGCATTGCTGTTTTTAAAGTACACTATTTTTTAAAGGTTTATTGTATATATATATGAAAATAACATTTTCGAAAAATAGATTTTATTCCAATATTGAGAACCAGAGTTAAGTACTGAATCAGATTAATAACTATGAAACACAATTTACAAAAATTAAAATTGTAGTTGAATAAAGAACAATGTACCATCAAAAAGTGGTGAAGAACGAACTAATTACAAGAGAAGTTATTACCAAAAATGAGCATTGTATGCAACGAATAAGATGGCCCATCATTGATTTTCAACTACTGGCAAAACCACCGTTTAGTAATAGTGATGATGTTATGCACTATTTTATTATTGCAAGATAATTTCCAATAATGCTTGGCACTGATAAAGAACTCCTCCACAGAACGACTGATTTATTTTCCAAGTTATATAGAATTGTCCTGTCAGAGTTAGATTCTAGCATATTCCAGGCCCAGGTGAGTTCTTACCTCAGCACATTTTAGACACCGACTAGACAACAGATCCTTCCTCCAGGGTATTCCAAAATGCAGTTCAGTTCACAATTTGAACTATGGCTAGTTCCTTAAGTATCACATCCAAGTTATTTTCTAGATTTTGCAGTTGTCTAGTCAGAGGTAGCATACTCCAAGTACAAAGGAATACTAAATTCTAGCACACCCTAACTACTAGCTTGTGTCTGGATCCTTCGGGTAGCATATTCCAGAATTACAAGATAGTTACTTAGTTAAGATAGTTATAAGTATCTATTTTCATATTTAATATCCGTTTTTATTTGTGGAGTATGTGGACTCCATGTGTTTCTCATTTTCTAAGTGAATGTAGAACTCCGCTTCGTGGACTTCAGATATCGCCAAGATATCCATAGGTTTCATCTTTTCCCATGTACTCAGGGTAGCTCTTTTTGGTCTTCAAGTTATTGTCTATATCCAGTATGTGTGGTTCAAGTTCATCCCAGTTTTTCTCTATGTATGTTTTTGCGTCCTTTCTTGTATTGCGGTGTTATGGTTGGTTACCCAGTAAATTTAATCTGGTGGCACGGAAGAGGCAGTTTCCATCACCCATGATTCGTTTTATACTAAAATAATCTCTCCTGTCAATCAATGTATGTCAGTCCTCTTTTTTCCATCGCTTCATCTATATCTGTTTTTCAAGACCGTCGTGGCCTTGCTTCTTTCCATTCCCATGCCCTTTTGGGCCATCTTGTGTCACTTATCCTTGTTATATGTCCGCAACGATTATAGACTACTACCAGGATTGCTCAATTCGCCGAATCTGCCTGCCAAAAACTCTGTGACGTCACCACCGTTGCTGGACAGAAGATAGAGATTTATTCATTTTACTGTAGTAAACAGTAAGATTTATCATTGTAAACTGTACGGTTTACGTACGTACTCTACGTAATCCATATTTACGTACGATATCCACATCACGTCTTCCACAGATCAACACGTAAACGTACTTCAGCACCGGTGGTGACGTCACAAAACTGTCCAACATTGCTCAAATGTAAGTGAGCAATCCTGGTTAGTCTATAATCGTTGATATGTCCGTACCATTCCAATTGTTTAAATTCAGTTGTATCTTGATCGTTATGTTTACACCTATTTGTTGTCTGCTCCTATTTGTTACCCTGTCCATTCGGCTCAATCTGCAGCATTGACTGCAGTAGTCCCTTTCAACTGCATTTATTCGTTTTTCGTTTCGTTTGTCTATCTCCTATACCTCTGCCCCATATGCACATATAGTATCCACGATGGTCTTATCTTACATTTGTTTCATATACACCATCACTTTAAATTAATTTCGAGAACATATTCCATCTGTCTTATCTTATACATTCTTATTTTGTTCTGCTTTGTGATTTTAGGGCTTCACAGCAAACTGTTTAATTGTCTGGTGGCATTTCTAGCTTGGCTCATTCGAGATATAATTTCTGCATTACTTCCTCCGTTTGAAGTGAATTTGACACTTAGGTATGTGAAGGTTCTTGTTGCTTTTATTTTTTCGGTGCCTATATGAAGATCATGAGCATCTTCACCGGCTACCAGGTATTCTGTCTTCTTTTGTGTTAATTGTTAGGCCCCACAAATTGTATTGTCAATACAGCTTTTTTACCATGTAGGTATTATATATCCATGTTGCCATCTCCTATTATCGCTTTATCATCGGCGAACTGTATTGTAAATAGTTTATTGTGCCATATATCGACACCCATATTACAGCATTTTCTGCGCCACATTTCTAACGCATCATTTAGATAGATCTTGAACAATGTGTAGGATATGCATCATCCTTGTTTCAGGCTTAATTTCATTTCCTTTGATCATTTTCATCCACTTTTTACATAGACTGACGAGTTTATATACAGTTTATGAACGGCGTTTATGTACATTTTACAGATTGACAGATTAAATACGCTACTAATATATGATGTTGTCCATTCGGGTTAGAGTTCTTCTTTCCATAGAAAAGGACGTCAGGTGTGTGTTTTATCAGTCCGTTTGGGACTCTATCTGGTCTGGAAGCCTTTCCATTTTTTAAATGTTTTATCACAGTTTTGAGTTCGTCTGCCGTAATTAGATATTCTTTATGATTGTCTGCATAATCCTCATCTTCGTTGTTTTTGTGAATAGATGTGTTTCAAAACTCTTGTGGTGACTCTGTTAAGAGATCAGTGTTAGTGTCTCTCCCATTCGTCCATATCAATTATTTATATTTTACTTTTTTCTTTACTATAGTCGTTTTTTAGTTTGGTTGTTTGTCTTACCACTTCATTCCTTACTTCTGTACATAGTTTTCTGTCTTCAGGGTTATTTGTTGTTAGCCATTTGTCATATAGGCGCGGAAATGAAGCACTAAAATCGGCATAACGATCGAAATTTTTGCAGTAAGATGGATCGAGATGCGGTTTTTTGCATTCGGTTCGTGGAAGCGTCTACAAATTTTGTGAACATTTGTTATGAACGAGAAATGCAAAATTGAAGAGGTGCAGAAGAAAAATGCTTTTTTTATATGTGCATGTGAAGGTGTCGGTTGTTAAAAAATTTACAACTCGGTAAATAATGACGGCAATGAGTTCAATTTTGTTACTCGGGGGTTTTTGGGGTCGCTGAAAACAAATATGACATCGCCAGAGGTCTCCGAAGTACCTGGTGCTCGGTACCGCTCGAACCAACGTCGTCTCCGGGAGTTTTAGGGTAATTGATTGTATAATTAGCCGAAAGGTCTAAACTCGCGGGTTTTTGGGGTCGCTGAAAACGAATACGACATCGCCAGAAGTCTCCGAAGTACCTGGTGCTCAGGGCCGCTCGAACCAACGTCGTCTCCGGGAGGTTTAGGGGAATTGATTGTATAATTAGTCGAAAGGTCTAAACTCGGGAGTTTTTGGGGTCGCTGAAAACGAATACGACATCGCTAGTGGTCTCCGAAGTACCTGTTGCTCGGTACCGCTCGAACCAACGTCGTCTCCGGGAGTTTAATTACAGATTAATATACGTTATTAACATTTGTGTTAATTTGTTGTTTTGAAATAATTTGTAGGATACATATTTTCTAAAGAAATAGTTGAAATAAAATTTTGAATATGAGTGTACTTTAGAGATTTTTTTAATACAAACTTCAATATTTCAATATTCAAACTGTAAAAACGTTTTCGGTTAAATACAATTTATCTCCAATGTCAAAGAAATGTATAGGTGCCGAGTTAGGATCAATTTTTGAAGAAATTCTCCTAAAACTTCCCCAAAGACGATGTTGGTTCGAGCGGCCCTGAGCACCAGGTACTTCTGAGACCACTGGCTATGTCATATTCACATTCAGCGACCACAAAAACCCCCGAGATTAGACCTTTCGGCTAATTATATAATCAATTCCCCTAAACCTCCCGGAGGCGAGGTTGGTTCGAGCGGCCCTGAGCACCAGGTACTTTGGAGACCTCTGGCGATGTCATATTCGTTTTCAGCGACCCCAAAAACCCCCGAGTTTAGACCTTTCGGCTAATTATATAATCAATTCCCCTAAACCTCCCTAAGACGACGTTGGTTCGAGCGGTACCGAGCACCAGGTACATTGGAGACCTCTGGCGATGTCATATTCGTTTTCAGCGACCTCAAAACCCCCCGAGTTTAGACCTTTCGGCTAATTATATAATCAATTCCCCTAAACCTCCCGAGGACGACGTTGGTTCGAGCGGTACCGAGCACTAGGTACTTCAGAGACCACTGGCGATGTCATATTCGTTTTCAGCGACCCCAAAAACCCTCGAGTAACAAAATTGAACTCATTTCCGTCATTATTTACCGAGTTATAAATTTTTTAACAACCGACACCTTCACATGCACATATAAAAAAGTATTTTTCTTCTGCACCTCTTCAATTTTGCATTTCTCGTTCATAACAAATGTTCACAAAATTTGTAGACGCTTCCACGAACCGTATGCAAAAAACCGCATCTCGATCTATCTTACTGCAAAAATTTCGGTCGCTCAGTGCTTCATTTCCGCGCCTAATAGTATTTCTTCTGTTCTCATACTAGCTGCTCAATTTTTGTTGTTCACCAACTTGGTTAGTTGTATTTCTTGGCGGGGTTTATTCTTCCGACGGCTTCGAAAGCGACTTCTTAATTTTTTCCACTGTATTTTAACGTAACAGTCGCGCGTAGCCTTACTTTCAACAAATAAAATTATAAATATTAGAGATAAAAATCCGGGATTTGGGACTTTTTTATCGGAGATTTCCTCCTCTTTAAGGATCTTTTTTGCGATTTCCGCTGTCTCTTATGGTTTTTGAGTGGTCATCAAAAAATCGAAATAGCTATATTTTTTTGTTTTTTGTTAATAACAATTGCAATTTTTATTGGCAGAAAAATCCTCAAAACGACTCTCAGATTTGCATTCCGCATCGAATGAGCTATCCCTCATATTTTTCGGGCGTGTGCGTTTAGCACCAGCGGATTAGAGAGGTAAAGTAATAAACGATAAGAAGGGACTTGGCCGGTCGATCGATGCCTTTACCTGCTTGTATGAGAATTTTAAAGAAATAGTTTACTGTAATAATGTAGAACTATTTAATTATGATTTACATGAAAATATTTTTACTGAAATCGTCGTGTTTTCCCCTACATTTTGATATCAAACTCGAAGTATTTCAAAAGCAATAAATTTTAGCATAAATTATATAATCAACGAGGAGATTCCAACTCATTATTAATCCAGGCGCTGGCTGGAGAAATGTACATATCGGTATTATACAAGGGCGACCATTATACTAGTAACTTAAAAACCGAATTAGATGCGTCGAATTATTACCAGTAACAATATAATTTTTACCAAATTTAAACTGCTGATGTTATTTGTTCACAAGAATTTATTTTACCTAGAATATTAGAATATACCCTCGCCAGCCTGAAAACATAGATGAAACATTAGAAGTTTTGGCCAACACAGAATTTAACACTGTAAGAGACGAAAATTTTCTTCTTGTTAGTGATGCTCAATCAAAAATTGCTGTATTCGGATGTCTGACAAATCTTAGAGCGATGTGTAATTCGCCTAAAATATATGCCGATGGTACATTTACGTATTGTGCAAAGTTTTTTTTTTCAAATGAACAACTGAACAAATAACACCAGCAGTTTAAATTTTGTGAAAATTATATTGTTACTGGTAATAATTCGACGCATCTAATTCGGTTTTTAAGTTACTTGTATAATACCGATATGTACATTTCACCAGACAGCGCCTGGATTAATAATGAGTTGGAATCTCCTCGTTGATTATATAATTTATGCTAAAATTTATTGCTTTTGAAATACTTCGAGTTTGATATCAAAATGTAGGGAAAACACGACGATTTCTGTAAAAATATTTTCATGTAAATCATAATTAAATATTTGTATATTATTACAGTAAACTAATTCTTTAAAAGTTTCATACAACCAGGTAAACGAACTGGTGGCCGTCGGTCCCTTCTTATCGTTTAATCCCTTTACCTCTCTAATCCTCTGGTGCTAGATGTAGCCGACCTATTTTTCGAAGCCTTCTAACTATTTTTCGCAGAAGACACACTTCTCGACTATACTAATATATGATATTACAGACATAATATTTCTATATTTTTTTTATTATCATTAAGTAATACTCTTCACTCCAAAATGTGTACTTATACATGACGATTCATATATTATGTGTAACTCTGAAACAGCTCCATCCCTTTAGGTGACGGCCGTTTTGCGCTCGGCCGTTTTGCGCTCCTACATGAAATCGACTCTGCGCTTTGCGCTCTTCTAATTTCCCTCACAAGGTAAACCCTACCCTTTTACCTGAGGTCGGCCGGTTTGCGCCCCAATAAGTTGGTAGCTACCAGATTTCGTAAAAATAGGATATTCCGAGTATTTGAGCAGGTGGAAGAGAGAATAAATTTCAATTTATGGTAAACAGTGTGGTGAACTGGTTATTGTCGTAAAGTGGTAAGTACATTTATTTAAATAATTTTTAAGACATTAACAGCATCTGTAAATTTGTTTGCGTTATTTTTCTATTATGGAAGAATACAAAATGATTGAAACAAATAAAACGACAAAGGGAAAGCCGAGTATTTTATATAAAGGTTACAATTTTCGAATAAAAAAAACTTTAGAAGATGGTTCCATGTCTTGGGTGTACATTAAAGAAAAAACTTAAAAATGTAGGAGTAGTACAATAACAAAATATTCAAAAATAATTAATGAGAGGGAACATATATGCAAGCTTAGTATTGCAGCAATGGAAGTTAGAGAATGTTTGTTCAATGTTAATCTTATTATTTACAAATTTTGACGCGCATTACTTAAGGCAACAATTTTTTAGGCATAGCTAAGTTTATCATAAACATAATTAGATTATGTATAATCTCTGCCAATCCTAAGAGTCTGGAGAAAGTGCGAAGGAAAGTTTGTTTGTGAATAAAATTACAATAAAAGTAATGAGATTACTTACTACATTTATAATAAGTTGTTTGTATTACGTTTTTACGAAAATATAATAATCTAGTAGCTACCTACTTATCGGGGCGCAAACCGGCCGACCTCAGGTAAAAGGGTAGAGATTACTTTAGGAGGTAAATTAGAGGAGCGCAAAACGGTCGATTTCTGGTAGGAGCGCAACACGGCCGAGCGCAAAACGGTCGGATCCATAACTTTAGCTTTGGAGGTAAATGGAGGTAAATTTTGTTTACAACTGCATTATCGTTATTTGTGACACTTGTTAAAGACGAACACCCAATAATACTTATTCAACCAAAAGGGATTAATTTTACAACACTCAGGGTCCTGTCGATTGGGCCTGTCAGTTGAATACATTAAACTTGGGCAGAACCACTTGAGGGGCGTGCCAATTAATCTAATGTCCATTTTATCCACTAAACTACTTTCTCAATCTATTAATAATTAAGATATTATTGTGCGATACGTTTACATCGACAGGTCTCCGTGCCTAAAAGGAGTAAAAGGTAAAATTCTAAATTTCATTAGATATTAGATTTATTTTCTGTTTTGCAATTTTTAAAACAATATTGCTCAACTTAGAGCATGTTTTTAAGAAATCCTGACACGGGGTGCATTAAATTTATATTTTTCTTATCGACAGGTAAAATAAAAATTTAAATGATCCAGTTTTGAGATAGAATTGACAAAAGATTGCATTATCAAGCATACGGTGTACGCTTGTAGTGCACATCCTTAATATTAATTTGTACAAGAATGAGGTGGAGAGGTCTTTCAATGCTTCAATGTATTATATAACGGTTGCTTTGTTGGTAGAGAGTGTCCGTTTTTTCTTTGTTTGACAGGAGGTTTGTCATAGAGGAAATTGCAGGTGGCTCTCAACAGAAAATGGTCAGAGCCACATTCAGGTCCACGATAAACCCTGACATCACAGATTTTTATGTTTTGTAATGTTTATTTTCTAATTTATTTACACTATCCTAATTATTCACTACACACTACTTAATTTATCTTAGACTATTACTAAACTACTTTATATAACACACTTAACTATTTCCTACTAATTAATTTATATCACTCTTAAATTTTAATTTATTTCACTGCTCCGTTTTTCGCTTGTTTACTATGTCGCGCTCGTGCGGGCGTGCGTGCGTGCGTGCGTGCGTGCGTGCGTGCGTGCGTGCGTGCGTGCGTGCGTGCGTGCGTGGGTGTGTGCGTGCGTGGGTGTGTGTGTGTGTGTGTGTGTGTGTGTGTGTGTGTGTGTGTGTGTGTGTGTGTGTGTGTGTGTGTGTGTGTGTGTGTGTGTGTGTGTGTGTGTGTGTGTGTGTGTGTGTGTGTGTGTGTGTGTGTGTGTGTGTGTGTGTGTGTGTGTGTGTGTGTGTGTGTGTGTGTGTGTGTGTGTGTGTGTGTGTGTGTGTGTGTGTGTGTGTGTGTGTGTGTGTGTGTGTGTGTGTGTGTGTGTGTGTGTGTGTGTGTGTGTGTGTGTGTGTGTGTGTGTGTGTGTGTGTGTGTGTGTGTGTGTGTGTGTGTGTGTGTGTGTGTGTGTGTGTGTGTGTGTGTGTGTGTGTGTGTGTGTGTGTGTGTGTGTGTGTGTGTGTGTGTGTGTGTGTGTGTGTGTGTGTGTGTGTGTGTGTGTGTGTGTGTGTGTGTGTGTGTGTGTGTGTGTGTGTGTGTGTGTGTGTGTGTGTGTGTGTGTGTGTGTGTGTGTGTGTGTGTGTGTGTGTGTGTGTGTGTGTGTGTGTGTGTGTGTGTGTGTGTGTGTGTGTGTGTGTGTGTGTGTGTGTGTGTGTGTGTGTGTGTGTGTGTGTGTGTGTGTGTGTGTGTGTGTGTGTGTGTGTGTGTGTGTGTGTGTGTGTGTGTGTGTGTGTGTGTGTGTGTGTGTGTGTGTGTGTGTGTGTGTGTGTGTGTGTGTGTGTGTGTGTGTGTGTGTGTGTGTGTGTGTGTGTGTGTGTGTGTGTGTGTGTGTGTGTGTGTGTGTGTGTGTGTGTGTGTGTGTGTGTGTGTGTGTGTGTGTGTGTGTGTGTGTGTGTGTGTGTGTGTGTGTGTGTGTGTGTGTGTGTGTGTGTGTGTGTGTGTGTGTGTGTGTGTGTGTGTGTGTGTGTGTGTGTGTGTGTGTGTGTGTGTGTGTGTGTGTGTGTGTGTGTGTGTGTGTGTGTGTGTGTGTGTGTGTGTGTGTGTGTGTGTGTGTGTGTGTGTGTGTGTGTGTGTGTGTGTGTGTGTGTGTGTGTGTGTGTGTGTGTGTGTGTGTGTGTGTGTGTGTGTGTGTGTGTGTGTGTGTGTGTGTGTGTGTGTGTGTGTGTGTGTGTGTGTGTGTGTGTGTGTGTGTGTGTGTGTGTGTGTGTGTGTGTGTGTGTGTGTGTGTGTGTGTGTGTGTGTGTGTGTGTGTGTGTGTGTGTGTGTGTGTGTGTGTGTGTGTGTGTGTGTGTGTGTGTGTGTGTGTGTGTGTGTGTGTGTGTGTGTGTGTGTGTGTGTGTGTGTGTGTGTGTGTGTGTGTGTGTGTGTGTGTGTGTGTGTGTGTGTGTGTGTGTGTGTGTGTGTGTGTGTGTGTGTGTGTGTGTGTGTGTGTGTGTGTGTGTGTGTGTGTGTGTGTGTGTGTGTGTGTGTGTGTGTGTGTGTGTGTGTGTGTGTGTGTGTGTGTGTGTGTGTGTGTGTGTGTGTGTGTGTGTGTGTGTGTGTGTGTGTGTGTGTGTGTGTGTGTGTGTGTGTGTGTGTGTGTGTGTGTGTGTGTGTGTGTGTGTGTGTGTGTGTGTGTGTGTGTGTGTGTGTGTGTGTGTGTGTGTGTGTGTGTGTGTGTGTGTGTGTGTGTGTGTGTGTGTGTGTGTGTGTGTGTGTGTGTGTGTGTGTGTGTGTGTGTGTGTGTGTGTGTGTGTGTGTGTGTGTGTGTGTGTGTGTGTGTGTGTGTGTGTGTGTGTGTGTGTGTGTGTGTGTGTGTGTGTGTGTGTGTGTGTGTGTGTGTGTGTGTGTGTGTGTGTGTGTGTGTGTGTGTGTGTGTGTGTGTGTGTGTGTGTGTGTGTGTGTGTGTGTGTGTGTGTGTGTGTGTGTGTGTGTGTGTGTGTGTGTGTGTGTGTGTGTGTGTGTGTGTGTGTGTGTGTGTGTGTGTGTGTGTGTGTGTGTGTGTGTGTGTGTGTGTGTGTGTGTGTGTGTGTGTGTGTGTGTGTGTGTGTGTGTGTGTGTGTGTGTGTGTGTGTGTGTGTGTGTGTGTGTGTGTGTGTGTGTGTGTGTGTGTGTGTGTGTGTGTGTGTGTGTGTGTGTGTGTGTGTGTGTGTGTGTGTGTGTGTGTGTGTGTGTGTGTGTGTGTGTGTGTGTGTGTGTGTGTGTGTGTGTGTGTGTGTGTGTGTGTGTGTGTGTGTGTGTGTGTGTGTGTGTGTGTGTGTGTGTGTGTGTGTGTGTGTGTGTGTGTGTGTGTGTGTGTGTGTGTGTGTGTGTGTGTGTGTGTGTGTGTGTGTGTGTGTGTGTGTGTGTGTGTGTGTGTGTGTGTGTGTGTGTGTGTGTGTGTGTGTGTGTGTGTGTGTGTGTGTGTGTGTGTGTGTGTGTGTGTGTGTGTGTGTGTGTGTGTGTGTGTGTGTGTGTGTGTGTGTGTGTGTGTGTGTGTGTGTGTGTGTGTGTGTGTGTGTGTGTGTGTGTGTGTGTGTGTGTGTGTGTGTGTGTGTGTGTGTGTGTGTGTGTGTGTGTGTGTGTGTGTGTGTGTGTGTGTGTGTGTGTGTGTGTGTGTGTGTGTGTGTGTGTGTGTGTGTGTGTGTGTGTGTGTGTGTGTGTGTGTGTGTGTGTGTGTGTGTGTGTGTGTGTGTGTGTGTGTGTGTGTGTGTGTGTGTGTGTGTGTGTGTGTGTGTGTGTGTGTGTGTGTGTGTGTGTGTGTGTGTGTGTGTGTGTGTGTGTGTGTGTGTGTGTGTGTGTGTGTGTGTGTGTGTGTGTGTGTGTGTGTGTGTGTGTGTGTGTGTGTGTATGTGGCCAACGTTTTCTCAGAAACTATAAATAGTGGAGAGCTGAAATTTTGTATGTAGGCTTGGTCTCGTGAAAACTCGAGACCACATAAATTTTATCAGAATCAGTTAAGGGCAAAGGGTATGTTACTCGTAATTTTTAGGTTTTTTTATTTTTTTTTTATTATCTCAAAAACTGGTCCAACATTTTTTTAAACTTCGTATGTTTACTTTACTATTCAATCCTTATCGACTGCCGTTATCGTTATCTTAACTGATCTTCGGCGAAGGGCCCTTTATTTCTGTGAATTTTCGGTTTTTCTCAATTTTCTCCAAAACGACTACCGATTCTCACCAAATTTTAGGCTTGAACTGAACTATCCAATGGTTATAACATTTATTTGAAACATTTTTTTCTAAAACTTCTCTAAAGGGCATTTATAAATATTTTCAATTTGTCAATTTTGTTGTCAAATATGATCAAATTTGCTATTGTCGTATCTGCGAAATATTGTGTGAATTGTGTATGACTTCTTTTGGAATACATATATTGGTAAATTGTGTTACAATTTGTTTAATTTGAGTTCAAAAAAATATTTCTATTAATAATTGTTTCAAAAATATTTTTCAGGAACCTTTGTCATCTAAACAACCAAAAGAAATATTAACTGTAATAACAGAAAATATTAATATTCAATACTAAATTAATTTTATGAAAGGGTGATAATGTTGCCATGAATATTTTAATTTGTCCGACTATTTTATTGGGATTTTTGGAAAGTATAGTCTGTTCCCAGAGCAGGGGAGCTGATCCTACATCTCAGCCCCCTACCTGGAGGGCCGGGTCGTTTATTTTCGGAGTTTCCTTCCCTTACACTGGTTGCTTTACCCAGCTAAAAAGTCCAGTCTAATCTTACATGTGCCTCATTTGCTTCCGTGCCCTAAGCACGGACTCTTACAGAGTGTTATCAGCCTGGCCAGCTGAACCCTGGATTTTTAAAGAGGATGTTTTTCTTCTCTATCCCTCCTCTATCCCTCCGTCCCCGGCTTGGGACGGACGGACAGAGTTTGAATAAAGCTCCTTTGTACTCTTTTTCTCTTTTCTATTCATCCCTGTGAATACACCAGCAATTGTAATAGCATTGAAAAAAGTTTTTATCAAATTGTTAAGATTTATAGAAGTGTAGAAATATGGTCGTGCGTGATTCCGCAATACAGACCAATCAAACGACTTCCTCATGATTCGTTTCGCTAACTTGAACCGACGCTCCCAAGGTTTTTCACCTATTCGTCCACAAGCAATAATTTACATGAATAAAATGAACAAAAACAGTCCGTTTTATTACGACCGTTACCGCATAAACCAGATGTCGACACTAATACAACAATATTAAACAATAACGGTTACCTACAACGTGTTTCCCGCAAATAGAATGCAAGTTTCGAAAAATTCACAGCATGAATTATGTGAACTTTCCCGTCAGAAAAGACACCGTGACGGTTTTGTTCACGCGGATTTTCCAAGGACGCAAAAAATTACCAAATGAGTAGAATGCGGATTTGTCTGCACGGTCGGCCCTAAAATCCACACTCTCAGGTAGAAAATTAAAATTTAATTAGGGTCGCCGTATCCGCAGTTTTTTGAAGGTATGCCGTATGCCTTCGCGGTGGTTGTCCCTTACCTAACTTATCTTAGTCACTTTAATATTTTTGAGTGAGTGCTACTGGTATCCAGTGGTCGCTTTTTACTAATTTGAATCCACTCAATTGCAACTAAAAGTCATGGCGAAGGAATGATTTCTACTGACTTAAATAGAATCCAAGAAGGTATTTTCCAGGGAGATTTATTGAGCCCGCAATGGTTTTGCCTTGCTCTTAGTCCTTTTTTTTCACAGATACTAAACGTTTTTAATAATACTAAACCACGGATTTTCTACGGAGTGAATCTACTAATGGATTCTTGGAAGGGCAAGAAAATATCCACACGAACTCATGGACGAGGAGGTAGATGGAGAGACATCAACTCTGTTTCTTACTCGGGGTGTCCTATTTCCAGAAACTGAGGGATTCATTATAGCTATTCAAGATTAGGTTATTGCTACCAAAAATTACCTAAAATATGTAGTGAATGAAGTAAGTGTCATAGAAGACAAATGTAGAAAGTGTCTCAAAATAGCTGAAACTATTCATCATATAACTGGAGCCACTGGAGGGTGTACCATTCTAGTACATACTGAATATTTGCGGCGTCACAACTGTGTAGCTAAAATATTCCATCTGAAACTTGCTCTCATTTACAATCTATCAAAAGATCCTGGTCCATATTATCACTATACCCCTCAAAGTGTCCTAGAAATTGAGAAGTACCGTTTATACTGGGACAGAACAGTGCTCACAGATAGAAAAGTGGTGGTAAATCGCAAATCGATCGGACATTGTACTGGTAAACAAGACACAAAAAACATATATAATAGATATAGCTTTTCCCAACTCTAATAACATGAGAGAAACATTTCAAACTAAGTTGGCAAAATATGCGGAGATAAAACAGCAATGGGGACAGAACAACGTGATTATTCTCGCTCTAATCATCAGTACAACGGGAATCGTACCTCGCTCACTGAAACAGAAATGGTCAGCAATTTCTGTTTCAATGTCTGCAACTAAAAGAGTCTTTAATAGCAGACACGCAAAAGTCAGTAATACTTTATACATGTCAGATGTTCGTAAATTATTAAACATTAAATAGGCAGTATTCATCTTGTCAATGATGAGTATGAATACACTGTCACAGATGAGACTACAGTAAAAAATAATAATAATAATAATATTCTCTAATTCTCAGTTATTTTTAAATTTTCCCAAAAAAGACCGAGGAAGTGTATAGGGAAGTAGTAATACAAAAATAATCGAAAAGCAATAGTGGAGCGGAAAATGCAAGAATATCCAGGGTCCAGGAAACCCCAGCGCTGAAAATTGTTTAGATCGGTAGAGCAGAACCAATCACCTAAGAAACGCACGCGCATGCGCGCTCACACACACACACACACACATACACACACACACACACACACACACACACACACACACACACACACACACACACACACACACACACACACACACACACACGCGCACACGCGCACACGCGCACACGCGCACACGCGCACACGCGCACACGCGCACACGCACACACACACACACACACACACACACACACACACACACACACACACACACACACACACACACACACACACACACACACACACACACACACACACACACACACACACACACACACACACACACACACACACACACACACACACACACACACACACACACACACACACACACACACACACACACACACACACACACACACACACACACACACACACACACACACACACACACACACACACACACACACACACACACACACACACACACACACACACACACACACACACACACACACACACACACACACACACACACACACACACACACACACACACACACACACACACACACACACACACACACACACACACACACACACACACACACACACACACACACACACACACACACACACACACACACACACACACACACACACACACACACACACACACACACACACACACACACACACACACACACACACACACACACACACACACACACACACACACACACACACACACACACACACACACACACACACACACACACACACATTCAAAACTGAAATTTGGCGGGAAACGCAGATTTTTCTTAGGGGCGAATATTCGAATAATACACTCTTTTAGTATCCATTGTTTGGACTTTGTATATGAATATCTTTTCAGTTTTATCTCTGCATCCATCGTTTCATCGATTTTCTTTTTTAGCGGCATGCATGATAGCGGGTTGCTCCGTCTTCCCCGCAGGATGGCCGGACAGTGAAGTACGTAAAATATGCGGCGAAGAGGCCGATAAGTACATACTAGGCACTTGCGGAATCCGCTGGGCTTACCTCTTAGCAGCTATCGGCTGTCTGGACGCGGCAATCTTGGCAACCTTGGCCTTCATTTTGGCGACCAGGCACGTCAGATTACAGCCTGAGCCAAACTATTCGACGACGCCTAGCCTGTTCAAAGGTAGGATTCTGGATATCCTAAACTTTGATTCTTTTAATTTTTCGGGAGATGCTAGATTTTATAAACTTTTTTTGTTCTCAGGTGAGATGAACTCCGCCTTCTTGGGGGATTCGGCAAGCGTGGCAGGTTCTAGAAAATCTTTGGGGCCGGTCCTGATGATCCATTCCGGCCAGGACGACACGTACTCCCAATTCTCGCAGAGGACCGTCCCTAGATCAATCCATTCAGGGCACTATTCGCATCCACATTCTTTACACAGGAACTTCCAGTTATAAACGTGTGAATGTAGGTTGCGTTGATATTTATTTAAATTAGTCGTTATTATAATCATCAATAATATTATTTTTATTATTGTTACTTTGAATATATAACCAATTTTTAAACCAGCGATTATGATTTTTGCGTTAGTACACGCTGATTAACAGTTAAGTTCGCTAAACAATTGTGATAAAATTTATATTTAGATGGTGTAAACATCAACTGGATTATGTTACAAAATCTTTTTTGACGAAACAATTGAACTCGCCTACTAATTTCCACTTAACGAGGAACGTTTAGCTTCTAGTTTTGCAGATGCCATGGGCCTCACCCCTAATTCTTTCGCTAGTTTAGCGTTGGTATCGTGCTGGTTTTGCACATAGAAAAGCCCTCCGTCCTTGTTTACCTTCTCCATATGCATCCTTTCTGGGTCGCCGTGGACCAGGATGGGCTTCCCCGGTTCAGCCTAAAATATGTTGGATTATTGAAAAACTCCATGGAGTATATTTCTGTATTTATACTTGTGGCATGCTTCTGATTTGGTTCATAAGGCCGCTCATCCTGTTCTCGAAACCCGGCTCGAACACCTTAGGATCTATCGCCAGAAAACCTTGGCCAAGATTGGCAACCTCCGTCGAGTCGCTCCACTTTCTGATGTTCGGGCCATAAGCCGCTCCTAGAAGATTCAACATACCTTTCAAACGTCCAAGTCTTAGAATGGAATCTACCTGACAGCATCGCCGAGAAGATCTCGACGAACATTCCCAAGCCGTACCCCTTGTACCCGGAGTTTAACTCGGTACCTCCTAAGGGCATCATTTTTCCGGATTTGAAGGCGACTTCTGCATTCGTTTCTAATTTCCCATCATCATTCAGGGCCCAGCCCTCTGGAATCGGGTTGCCTTTTCTCTTCGCTATTTCGATCTGAAGAAATATTTATATTTATACAATAGAGTCTTACTCATAATTGTGACCTTCTTATTTAACTACAACCTCACGATTAGATACTTCATGTTTGAAGTCTCGAAGTTATCTTTTATATATATATATATTTATCGACAGGAACGTTCTTGATGTATGTATTGGGAATCCCCAATTAAAACAACGAGTTGTTTCGATTGTCTTTATGTCAATGCCGACGTTTCGTTGGTGATTACATACATCTTCATGGCTAATTTTTACAGGACATGGAAACATAACAAGATCGTCTAGAATACATTGATTTGACCACTGTATATCGGTGTTATGAAATTTATTAGAACGCTATTATTAAAAGTAGAAACCCTCTAACATGTGAGAGTGGTGGACTAGTGTCAAATATAATTGAGTATAAAATATGCGAATCTTAGAAGAGAATCACAATTATGACAAATTTCAAAATATGATATGACAAAGCGCGCATTTTGAACAACTCAATCACCAACACGAAAATGTGGAACTGTTAACATATGGAATTGTTAATATGTGGAATTTGTGGTCATGTACCAACCTCAGACTACAGCCCTACCAATAATAATGAATCAATCAATTTATCCTATTCTAACAATTTTCCCGGTTTGATAGAGATTTAAGAGTACTTTGATTACTCGTTACGTTCAATTAAGCACAATTTGGCTGTAATTTAATTAATATTCACCCCGTGAAAAATAAGAGCCGAGCAAGATATAAAAAAATATAACTTTCTAATGAAACAAAATCTTCAGAAACTCAAAACCGGTTTTAATCAATTTAATGAAGTACTTTGAGGTATTTCATTAAAATTTTTGGACCAACGAATTTGGAAATAAGGAGGACCACTGTCTTTTTGACCTCTTGCTGATTAAATTTGGGTTAATGTAAGAAATCAATGAGGGATGTGCTTTATGGATATAAATGGATATTCGTTACAAAATTTTCCAAATGTTTGTAACTCCCAGGGTGGTTCGTTGTATGGATGGTTACCAATAAACCCAAAAAGTGAAAGTAGAGAAAAAGTCATGCAAACGGAGCAAATTAACAGGTATGAACCCAAACTTAAATAATCTGATCAAAATCAGAAATCATGGAACTGGATTAAAACCAAAACGAGCCGAATCAAAAGACCGAGCATGGAAAAGTACCTACGTAATAAACATTTGAGCTAAATAATGGACCCAACTTATCCGTCGGTTGTTAGTTTTACCTTTCCGACTGCCACGGCCGTGGTAGCCATATCTAAGACGAAACTGTCGCCGTTTAAACCCGGAGCGCCTAATGACATCGGATTAGTTCCAAGCGCGGGCTAAAACACAAAAAACTAATAATTAGATACATAATAACCAATCTACTTTACCTCCTTTCCTCTCGTCGGCACCATGAATGGCGACGTATTGGTCACGCTCATCCCAATGCAACCTTCTTTGATCGCCTGAAGGGTGTACCACCCAGCAATCCCATAATGGTTGGAACCTGTAAACTCAAGGAGATCAAGGAGAAGAATGAAAAGGTATTGGTACGTTTCATGGAAAGAAACGGAAACTTTGCTTTGAAGGTACAACTAAAGAATACGATCGAAGGTTTAAAATACTGTCATAGTGCCAGTGCTACTGAACTAACCAAAAATAGCTACAAACCTACTTTTTGCCACGACGAGACCTATCCCGACCTCTTTCGCTTTCTTTATGGCCAAGTCCATGCAGAACTTCCCAATCACAGCACCAAGACCATGATTACCGTCCACCAAGGCCGTTGCTGGAGTTTCCCGTTCTATTGCACATATGGCATTCGGAAAGCAATGCCCTCCTTGGATATCCCTAATGTAGAGTTCTGTAATATGTTAGGCGTATTACAGTAAATATCCACAGAAAAACTTACCTTAATAAATGTACGAAGGAATGACGATAATAGCTGAATAAATTTTTATTGGTTCGTCATTAAAAAAAATTAAAATATATTCACAAGAAGAAAAAGTGCCCCAAAAACATGTTAATAAATCTTAAGCACACCATTTGTCGTAAATATTGTTTGATAAATAAGAATTTGCTGGTAATTTTATAAATAAAAAAGTATTACTTTTTCGTTTCCCTATCACCCCATTATATATTTTATACCTAGTTCAATGTAATTGATTTCAAGACCGTTATATTTAACTAAAATATGGGGCATGCTTAACCAAATGTCTTCAGTTCTGATATTTTACCGATACAATCTTTGAATTTAAATACATCTCCATAAATTAGACGTGTATAAATTTGTCTCGACATGATAGTCACTGTACCCTAACCTAGCCTGTTCATCCCGTGACTGTAATGCCCTCTGTAGTCGGCCTCGAGGAGATTCTCGGCGACGGTATTGGCGTTCGCACGGGAAACCCCGACGGCTTCGAGGCAGTCCGCCATAAAACGCTTCGCCTCAGCTAACGTAGTCACCATCTTGAACTCTAAAAATACACGCAACGTTTCATTTCAGATTTGGTTATTTTAGCAAAGAGAGTACCTTGTGACATGCTACGCGAGAAGTAAGCGAAACAGCGTCGCGACGCTGATAACACTCTAGCCGGTCTGTAGATCGTCAACATGCCAATTCAAGGCTGTAGATATCATCCTCCGGTTATCGAGGTTAGATAAAAGATTGAATATGCGCGTCATGAGATTAAATAGTTATTTTAGTGTCGCATGTTACCTATCGACGGAAAAAGTGGTTCTCTGACGAGTTAATTTAACATAATCGACTAAAGGAATAATAGAAGCGTCTTCCTATCAAACTATTTACGTTACCAACCCATCTAGTTAATCTGAACGTCTATATTGTGTTGTCAGAAGTCTCCTGAGCTGGTTAATTTGAATGTCTATTGTTTTTCTTGGGGGTAGTTGCGTTTTAAGAGGACGAATCTCATGAGATGTTAGTAAAGCAAGAAGCCGTGAAAGTAAGATTAAGCTACCTACCTTGCGTTTAAACGCCGACTGTTCTGATTTGCCGGTTTGGCGGTAATGACGGAAAAAGTGTAATAAAGTTAAATAAATAAGTGACTATTGGACGGGGTATCGTTTTGCGCGCGCATTTGCAATGTCAATTATGCATAATTAATTTGTTAGTCGAGTTAAGTGTGTTTATTCGGAGCGAACCTGACCTTACAGCCTATGCTCGTATACATAACTTAAGTATATTATAACTTTTATAGTTATCTTCACATTTGGAGGAATATCATGATCCATCCAGACGTAACTTTTAAATGCACTGGGAAAATGAAAATTAACAATTTACAAAATAATGATGGAAATGTATCTCAGGATAATTATTTGATAGTTCAGATAATATCTGTTTGGTGTTTGACTTTTTCCATATGGTAACTAATTTTTGTTGGAAGGTTTCGTTAAAAAATGATTATTTCGTTACGTGGTAGTTGAAAAAAGTGTGCTTAAATTTTATGAAAATGTACAAAAGTGTTATTAAACAAATATGGACACGTAAAAATATTCATTTTGAGCTCCAATCTCCCTAGATAACTTAATACCTGTTCATTTTAAAGAAAATATGTTGAAGAAAAACGGTTTTTCATTAAGTTGTTTACACCATATCATCGACTTCTATTCGAAAAATTCTAAGTTTGTCATGTTATTCATTATAATTCCAAAATAACAGTAAATATCAAATATATCACAACGATGTTTTGAGAACTTTTATCGAATACTAACATTATATATAAGACCCTTTATATCTTACTTCAAAAAAACTTTTTCCTGTGATACTGTAGCAAGTCAAGCACATCTGTTTTCACTAACAGAGTCGGGGCACAATAGAGGCGAAACGACAATGAGCGCAAAACAAGTAGGAGAAAAAGCGGCGCCTTTTGCAGGCATTCAAACTGTAACGCGCTTGTGAGATTTGGATTTCGGGAGTTCGGTTAACGGTTTTAGGGTCGGTTTGACGGTTTTTCTCGGGCGCCAGATTTTTAAGGGTTATCTCCCTCGGAAATATGCCTGGGTAGTTTACAAACTCATGAGATTACCAGGGTTGTCCATAGAAATGAAACACACTCAAAATAGAAAATCCCTAAATTATTTTATTCCCAAACGGCAGCGATAACAATTCGTACGACTAACACCTGTTGGCGCTACGTCGTCGAACGGAGATCGGAGAAGTAGAAAAACTATTTTACAATTATTTATATATTTTGAAAAGGTGTAATGCAGCATATTTTTCCCGTGGCTAGAACCCGTGTTCTGTTACCGTTTTCGGAAAACCCGTAAATTCAAATAAAGAACCATTGTCTCTCCGCCGTGACACCTGCAAATTTCGAAGACCGAGTTTAAACGAAAGGCCGCCAGTTGTCTCCTTAATTGCAAGCAGCAAATTACCTTTCCCTGTTTACCTGAGAGCTCTAAATATGAACGAAAAGTATCTGGTGTAGTCGCCACTCCTGTGAGTAGTCCTGGAGTGCCTCTGCAGTGCCTACCGTTCGTTTTTGTGCGAGTCAACCGAGATCAAAAGTGTTTTCCGCTCTTGCGAGATCCTCCAAGAGACGACCGCCGAAATCCAAAATTCCGTTCTCGAGAGTGATCCGCAGAACCGTTTTCTTTCCGACGCGCCGTTTTAGTTTTCCCCGCACCGAGAGTTTTCTTGCCGAACACCGTAACCGAGAGTGATAGACTTTTCCGCGAGTGAATTTCCGCAAAGTGACTGACCGCCATATCTCCTCCAATTGTAAGTACACAATTTCTGTTCGATTCGCTGGTAGATCCCTTCAAGATTTCCATTCGAGAATCCCCGCACGCTAAATTTCCGTCCTCGCTCCGCTTAAAAGACCCGCTCAAAATTCTCTCGCTCGCTTCGCTCTCTTGCTGATATATTTTCCCTCTGACTGCTATTAACCGACTCTGCACATTTATTAACTAGCTTCACTAGTTCCTTTCCGTTTGTAAAGTAATTATTCATATTTTATTTCATTTATTCGATTTTGTATTTTCCGTAATTCCAAACAATAAATAAACCGTTTTTATCGTACCACCTGTTCTCGGCACATTCCCGTCCGACCGTGGAGCGCAACGTTGCCGGTTCCTCTCCGAAATCCGACTTTCCGGATTTCGCACAGTTGCCAAAATTTCCGAACGTCTAGTAACCGGCAAATCGTTGTCTCCACTCCCGAAACGTCCCTAACTACTGTATATAGTGTAATTACGACCTTTCGCTTATTTCTAATGTTCCGATTCACGTTTACTTTAAATCCATTTTCTGTAAATGACTTAATAGATGTAATATAGATCAACCGTATTTTTCCCCGTACTATGTGTTTTATTTTCACGGACCCCCTGGCATTCTCCTGAGTTTAAACTCACCCGTGGCTATAGGGAGTTAACCCTTAAAAATCTGGCGCCCGAGGTAAACCGACTCTAAACCGTTTCCCGAATTTCCGAACTCCGCAACTTGCGCCAATTCAAATAAGTGACGTAACTTGCCGCCAGAGTCCTTGTGCCGCCAGCGACTCTGCCCTACCGATCAAAGTACGTTACAGAGGAGACACACAAATACAAAAATATTAATATTATCACAGTGGGAGAGAAATGAAAGTTATTCTACCTGAAATCGGAAAGATCTAAAATTGTTCGGCGAAGCGAAAAATGCGGAAACGGAAAATTACAATACTTTTCCAGACAATAAAATTAAGATCTGGAATATGAAAAACCCTTTAAAAATGGGAAGCGGAAAATTATCCTAACAATTTCACAATGAAAGAGAAATAGCTAGATGCGGAGACGATAGGAAAACGTGCACTATCTAATATTCGGTAATACGGTCTTTTACATTAGGAGCGACAGAGCGAGCGGAAGATCGTGGTGATTTAATGTTTCCCTAACACGACGAGGGAAAAATTAACTCATAGCGGTTCGGAGAGACGGACATTATCACGAAATACGGTTTTAACACATACGGACGATACAAGAGATCACTTACAATTAGCGGTCGGTAACGGACAATTACATAACAGATAACAAATAGTTCGGTCGGTCTAAAATATAACGGCGGTGACGTCCACAATTACATATAAGACAATTACATATATCGGTCGGCGTTCGGTAGGATAGAAACAGACAACAACGGATAAATACGAATAACGTACGGCTTGTCACAAACAAGTATTGGTTCTGACCTTGGATTAACTCAGGTACAGGGTACAGGACGGCTTGATGGGGGAAGTTTACCTACCCAAGTTTCGTCTGGATACTTAAGCAATAGTAAATTGAACATTGCCTTATCGGCCGCCATCTATCTGAGATAGGTTTGATTTCACGGTTAAATGTACGGTGTGTGGTCTACCCTCAACTCTCAAAAATATGCTTCGTTACAAAACATTCAATAACAAGGTATGATAGAAAAAAAAAATGTTTTAGACAGAAGTTGTACGTTGCAAAAGAAGTGCAGTTATCTTGAATCGTTGATTGAAGAGGTTTCAATCAACGCTTGAACTACACCGGCAAGGTCGTGTTCAACAAAATGCCTGAATGCAAATTTTGCCGCTCTTTTTCATTTCTATATAAAATTAGGGAGTTTCCCTCTAAAAACAGTTGAAACATTTGAAATGACCTTGACCCTTTAACCTAAGGTCACGCTAAGGGACCTCGTTAGATATATCCTTTTACACTCTACAACTTTTGTCTAGAACAATTTTTAATGGTCGTTGGGGAACATATGTAGTTGTTCACTGATGACTGGATCCTATTTCTGAATTATTCCGTGTTGAGTTTAAAGTGCAGGTGATTGTTGAAATCAAATGCTAAAATTCTATCTGGCACTACAGTTACGCAGAAGAAATTATTTTCAAATTATTTGCATTTAAATGCAAATCCTCAAATTCCGTAGTACTGGCGAAATGAATATAGTCATTATATTTAGGTACCTTCCTATGCATTTTCTATGAGGAATGCTTATTGAAAATAACCGGACTTAATTTTTACCTGTATTTAAAGCGAGGGGTGTAATTCGCCTTTATCATTCTTATGAATTTTTACCTGTATTTAAAGCGAGGGGTGTAATTCGCCTTTATCATTCTTATGAAGAATTGTATCATCTTTCTCTCTTACTTTGTGTAAGTTATTTCTCCCTGTCTTCATGTATTTGAAATCATTACATCAGAGTCGTAACTGTTGGGCTTTTCCATTTAAAGAAAAAAAGTAACCAGTAAGTGAATAAATTAATACATACTGTTACAAAATGCTATCACTTAATTGAAATGAAAAGCAAGTGTTGTACAGTGAACGAGTTTTTATTAGTGGTGGTTCTGAAATGAATCATTTTACCTAGACTTTGTTTACATTAT
Organism: Cryptocephalus moraei; assembly: GCA_946251905.1. NCBI lineage: Eukaryota > Metazoa > Arthropoda > Insecta > Coleoptera > Chrysomelidae > Cryptocephalus > Cryptocephalus moraei. Next base: position 25,553,920 of record OX276463.1, on the reverse strand, counting down.
TGTGTATCCGTCTAATATTCCGAAGAACTCTCTGCAAGATCACTTGCGGTGATGATCACGGGTTCCACAGTCCGATTAATCATATGGTTGAACTCCCAGAATCTGTTGTCCTCTTTTAAGGAAAGTTCGATGCATTTCCGCCAGTTTTCCGCTAATATTATTTTAAAGAATCTTGACGTCTTTTACCTTAAAAGTGGTGTTGTTGCGGGCAACGTCACTTGTCACCTGAGGCCATATAAGTTCAATGGGTTTCAACTCGCAGTGATAGAGCGGAAGACAAAGAACACTTATATTTCGCCTATTTGCCACTTCATCGACTACGTACTTTTTATTTGGCAGCTTGTTAAGTTTGACTAGAGAAAGCAGTTTTGCTTTTACCATATAGTGCTGATATCTCTTTCGTTTAGCCATTCAATTATTTCCCCTTTCCGCCAGTAACTCACTGGACATTTTTCTACCTGTCTGGAGTGATAGCTTGCATTATCTAATTGTCTAATTGTCCTTAGGTAACTTCTTTTCCTACAAATAATATCATTTGTCTCGCGAAGAAGTGAAGTTTTTGTTTGTTTTTCCCACGAGAAATTCAATTTTCTCTATGTTCTCCAGAGTGTAGTCCTTTTAACTTGAAAGTCTTCATTCGACAGCATCTTCAATAGTTTATCCAATGTTGGTATTTCTCGATTGAAATAGAAAGAATGAACTTTTCTACGAATAATTTCTTTGTCATCTTCATCTACAGAAACTTTTGGAAGCGCCCCGGGAGAAGTTTTTTGGACCATTTACCGTACCACTAACTTGTTGTTTCATCACTCGGTACACAGTTGCCTTTCCAAATCCCGTCATTTTGGAGCACATAGAAACAGGATCGCCTGCGCTGGCTGTTGGATGTTGGTGTTTAATCGCATTCTGGACATTTAAAACTATGAGTTTTTCGCGTTATGACATTGCTTGCAATTTCAAAAACTTTAATGGAGTAAAATTCTGGAGACTTTCCATTTTTATCTAAGCACTTAACTCGAGCGAAAACTTAAATACAATGGCATGTATAGAAGTCGTAGTTAAAGTCGTATGTTGACCTGATTTTATCTGAAGTTGAGCGCTTAGCCCCTTACTTCTCTCTCTTTGTTCTTCTTTTCTCCACGTGATGGTATTTTCTGGGATGCCCTGGTCGTCCTGGTGGTCCTCTTAATGTATTTTCATCTTCCTGGTATGTCCTTCGAGGTTAGTCTTCCTTCATTGCCATCTTGAGTCTTTTCCTCTTTGATCTTGCGTCCTCGTCATAGTCCGTTGAGTTCCTTATTAGTGGGTTCGTATGCTCTATTGCTTTGATTATCGTCTTCCTCGTCCTCTTCTTGATGGTCTTCTTCAGCTCTTCGATGCGTAGGTCCCGTTGTAGTTGTTCATTCCTCATATACCATGGTGCGTCCGTCATACTTCTGATCGCTTGGTTCTTTATCCTCTCCAGTTTCTCCACGTGCGTCCTTGCTGCTTGCCCGCACGCTGCTCTTCCGTATGTCATTATTGGTCTTATTCCTGCCAGGTAGATCTTCCTCTTGGTTTCCAGTCTTAGCTTGCTCCATCCATCCAATTAGTGGTCCCAGTCTGTTCAATCGGTCTTTCTCCTTCTTCTCGGTCTCCTCTATGTGCCTTCTCCATGTAAGTCCTCGGCCTATGTGAATTACTAGATATCGTACTTCTTCCTTCCATTCCAGTTCCTTGTGTCCTATTATGATGTTGGTCGTCTCGTCTTCGGTCCTATGTATATTACCTCTGTCTTCTGCGCGTTGATTTTGATCTTCCATTTCTTCGTCCATTCTTCCATTTGTTCCACTTCGCTCTGTAGGTACTCCGTCGCTTTGTTGGGTTGTCTCAATGTCGCAGCCTTCGCCGTGTCGTCCGCGTAGATATAGGTCCTCGTGTGGCTGTTCCCTCTTCCAATTGGTACGTCGCTGGTGTAGATATTGTATGGACAGGCAATGACATATCTAACTTTTCATCCTCCTTTTATGTACTTCAGTGTAAAAAATTCTTAGTACCTACCTACTGGTATTATGTCCCTGTATTATTAGTACCTAATTGTGGCATTCAAATAACATTCCTTCGAATAATGGTAACGATTAGATTATATTTCCATACCTTTATTTGATAACTGTGTTAATATACGTATGTACCTGGGGCGGTGCTAATCCCAGGACCCGTAATTCCTTAAATAGTTTAGGGTTCCTCACATTCCGGGAAATGATTACCTCTTCACCATTGCCTATTACCTTTCTAGGAAGCATCGTCCAAGGTAACTCCTAATCATTTTCTAAATTAACACATTAATAATTTAAATACGTACTCGTTATTAAGTACTCGTATAAATTAGAAAACGGTCTTTGCACCACCACATATAAAATTTTCACACAAAAATTCAATAAGTATGTCCACACCTATAAATCCTGATATGTGTAAGTTGAAAAGTATAAATTTTAATTTCCCGAAAATATCAAAATAACTGGTGTGCGCAACCGCACCCTTTTGATTCCACCGGATTTCTCCAAAATTTTCTGATTTATTGCTATCTCCCTTTTAGGAATACAGTATAGGATGAAGTGGCTGCATATATGGATGTGTGTTTAATACGACTTTATGTATGTTTTTACAATTGGATGATTGAGATTGTCCAACGTCTGAGGAAGATTATTCCGTGCGTCGATGAGAATTTCATTTACAAGAGATGGCGGCAACAGTATAACGGCCTTTTGTCATCGTCGCCGGCACGACTACGATGAACAAGTTAGTTTAGTTACCTGTAGAGTTTGGCGCTTGGACAGAGTTCGGCAATACGGGTTTAAGATTTACGGATTGTTTTGTTCGGGCGCGAAATTTGTAGGGTTTTCTCCCTTGGTTATATCCCTAGGTAGTTTACTTACTCAGGAGAATGCCAGGGCTGTCCGTAAAAATAAAACACAAGACGGAAGATACTTAGATTAATTTATTTTGAAACGGTAGCAGCAACAACAAAGGTTCACTCTCCATCCCGTATGAAAGAAAATTCACGTAGCGATACCCACTTGTTTCTTAACTCACAAGAGAAATCTAAAAATACTAACTCTTTCTTTGGCATATCGCATTGGCAGGTTGTTTCAGTCGTATTTATCAGGGCGGCATTATGTTTACGGACTAAAAAGCGCGTCTAAACGGATCGAGAGAAGTCGACGGCATTGTAAGTTTTCGGTGGTTGAGTTTTTCTCTTTGGTTAGCGCATTCGATTGAAATATTCTCTAGGGCGCGATGCAACGGTATCAGTTAAATCGACAGGTACTACGAATTGTAATAAGAATGGTTATGTATGACTGTTATGAGGCTTCAGTATTAATAGATTTACTTATATATGCATGTTCAAATACATATTCTTGGAATAGAAAATGAATGAAAATTATAAACAACGAATAAAATAACGAGTCTTTTTAATTCACATAGATGTTGTAGGATTTACAAAACCATAGTGGAAAGTATAGCTACCTATAGAGCTGAGCTTTGGAAAATCTCGAATCGTAATAGCTCACGCATAAACGCCATGGAAATCGACTTTTGGAGAAGATGCTGCCGGAAAACAAGGTTACACAAAGTTAGAAACACTGATATCAGAGAAGAAATAGGCATAGACATAAGTACATTGGAAACTAAAAGGGTTAAAGGAATGCGACTGGCGCGACAAAAAGGCTTGGAAATTAGGATGCGAGAACGGCCTCCACAGCTGTAAATAACTCGCCTATATATATATATATATATATATATATATATATATATAGAGAGAGAGAGAGAGAGAGAGAGAGAGAAAAACATTCTATTAGTCGTAGTTGACTAAGTTTAACAACTGAATTTGTTTAACGTAGTGGGTATGTGCAACTATATGCGGGCTAATGAAGAAAACTCTGTTTTACTTCTATTGGAAGCTTTCGGTTACTGTATTTTAACCATTTTCAACCAAAACTACAAAAGAGACCGATGTTATTGATACATATGTTTTACGTAAATAATGCTATGTACTTACAGTGTTAGAATTGGAGAAGACTAGGATAAGTGAATCGTCTTTGACGAAAAGTTCAAATTGTTTGAAGTTAGTTGAGAGAGATTTATTTTTATAATCTACGTTAGCTTCGAAATTTTCTAGGAAATCTACTCCCAGAAGACCATCAAAAATGGAATCTAATTCTACTAAATAAAATTTGTGACTTACATTTGGAAATATTTCTATAATTTTACTTGAATTAACTTGTATACCTTCATCATTAGGAGTTATTCCATTAATTTTAAAGTTTTCAATTATGGTGCGAAAAACTTTTAGGTTTCTTCTGTCAATAACATGTTTTTTTATGATTGAAATTGGTGAACCGGTGTCAATTAAGTATTTAAAATTGAGCTTATCCTTGATGTAATATAATTTATTAGGTGAATTTAAAATAGAGAAGATTCGCAATCCTCCCTGGATTTGTTCTCGGGTTGATGTGTTCGAGGGACCGAGACACCCGATGGGCCTTGTCCCTGATCGTAGTTTAAATGATTGACTCTAGTGTTCTTATTAAAATTTGACGGTCCTTGTTGACCAGGATTTTGATATCTTCTATCATCCATATTCTTTTTCTTATAACAGGTTTCGATAAGGTGCCCTGACTTTTTACAATAGTTGCAAAATTTTTTATCTATTCTTGCGTTATTATTTTCGTATTTCGGATGACCGTAGTTTTCTTTCGGATAAGTCTTAAAATTTTTAAATTTATTAGGATTACTAGTTTGTTTATTTTGATGATTATTATGGTAATTATTTTGGGTTTTTGAAATTCTAAAGTTTCTTAAATAAGCAATGTTCTCTTCTTCAATGAGACATTGTTCGGCTGTATCTAACGTTTCAGGTTTTTGAGCCCTGATAATAGAACCGAATGGTTCATTTAGTCCAGCTAAAAAGGTTTTTAAAGCGATTCTTTCATGAGAATTATTTAATACTTGTTTTTCTTCGTTAGTCAGATCTTCATCTAGAGCAACACTACAACGAATTTTCGTTAAAAGGTCCTCTATCCTTTGAACGAACGCTCTAGGAGTTTCGTTAGGTTTTTGAAAAGTTGACGTTAAGTCCCTAAGAAGTCCTTCGGTGTCTCTACAATCACCGTAGTGACCTATTAATAATCCCCTAATTTCATCCCAATTTTGTAAGTTTCTACTAGAAATGAATCTCTTAGCTTTTCCTACTAATTTACTTTTTATTAGAAATATTATTGCATTTCCTTGATTGTCGGGGGCATTCCCTACGACAAAGTCGCATGCTTCTAAAAAATCGTTTAATAAAGCTTGATCGCCATCAAAAATAGGAATCATGTCCCTTAATTCTTTTAACGAGAAACGTTCACCGTTCTGTTCCATATCGTATGGTATAAATTCAACTTATTCAACAAGAGACTTCGATTAAATGTAAATTAACAAAAATAAAAATCACGTGTAAATCTAAGCAATACTAAATGAGACATAAAAATATCAAAATAAAACCGCTAAACAAATGACAACAGATCACTTACAGAACAAGTAGGACGAAGAATCTCAGCATCAGGCTTCTGCGTTGACCACTGTCTAGGAAAGGTGCCGCTAGGTAGTTGTCGTCGCCGCCCTTCGAGTCCGCTGTTCGAGGTCCTGCTCAGATGACCACTGGTGAAGGTCCGTTCTTTCTGCGTTGTTTGTCTCGTGGAGGTAACTGGTCCAGGAAAGGTGCCGCTGGTGTCCAGTCGATTCACGTTAGATTCACAAAAAAAATCGATTGTTGGTTTCGATTTTTATTCCAGGAACTATTGCAGGAAAGGTGCCGCTGACAATAGTTTCGATTTTCTTAGAGATTATCTCGCTGAGTTGCTGCTGCAGATAGTTTCTTCTTTTCTTCTTTTTGAAGTTCTTGTCGTCACACGCCAGGTGCTTTGATGGTGGTTGGAAGGTTCGCGATTTTTCTTTGGAAATTTCACTTCACTTCAGTTCTCGCTCCGGATACCGTTTTTCACTGTTTCGGAAGGAGAGTTCGCGTGGTGAAAATTCGCGAAAATCTGCTCTGACTGCGCCAATTTTACGTTCGGGATGCAAAGGGGAAAGTTTTAAAAATACACGAATTACTGTTAACACTGACTTACACTTTATTTTGAATCGGAAAAGTAAAAGAGTACAGATTATTTCACGAGAAGCTTACAAAAGACTTCTATCTCGTTCGAGACACGTATCAGAAGTGCCGCTGAGGCAGACTTGGGTTCTACTCATTCCTTCGTTTTTGTCGCGTTCCCACGGGAAGTTAATTAGATCGCCCAGGGTGGCGTTTACCACCAGCATTTGTTTACGTTAAGCTTGTTGATTGATCTACGTTCTTTAAGTTTTCGGGACCGATCTAATGTACCTTCAAGTGGTTGAGTGTTTTATCGGTATGTTTATAAACTCGCATGTGGAGCTAGTGGTTCTCACGATTTTTAGGGAACGCATTAGGGTTTCCTCTTTCTTTCATAAAAGTAATTTGAAGTGTCGTGGGACGTAACATATATATATATAGTATAGGAGCTTTTCTATTGAAACGCGTGTCCCGAAATCAACAAGAGCAAAAGAGAAACTTATGGTAGTTCGTTAGTACGACAGAGAAGGATGTTTTGCAACGTTGCCGGCCGAGCAGGCAGTCCAAGTCAACTCGTATCGTGGTCGCGTATCGCTTACACTTTCGGATGTGTGCGGTACAGTGTGCGGAGCGGATGACTGTGATGTTTCGCCAGCTAGCAACATCGCAAAAGTTCGTACTCTGTTTAGCCAACGAGAAATATATGGCCTCTCTTTCGCTCTTATGTTTATAGCATCCTGCGACTCTGCAGAAACGGTCTGTATATATATATATATATATATATATATATATATATATATATATATATATATATATACGTGTTATACCGCTTATACAGACCCAACTTGACATACTCAGTAATCGTTATGAGACCAAAAGTGACCTTACCAGACCCGGCGTCGGGTCTGGTAACGTTTTCCATTGTAAAATGGTTCAGGAGTGTGATAACACCTTATAAACGAAATTTCAGCCGGGCTTGAAAAGTCGGCGAAATTAGTCAGTAAATATAGAATTAGTTCGCGCGATTTCTGCTCAGAGGGAGCTGCCGTTTTATACAAGTACCGGATATATACGTTTGGGTGAATGGTATATACAACCGACGCTGTCAAGCCTGAAAATGGCAACAGCGCATAATCTTAAGAGCTTATAAAATGCATTTATTTGGTAAAACCTACAGTACTCATTAAGTTTAATAACACATTAATAAGTATTCCTTTTAAAATCTAAAATCTGTTTTCAATATGTTGTTGCATTTTAAATATTTTGAGTACGGCCGGTGCTCATTGGCACAATCTGTCACACGCGCTTCTTCTTCACTTATCGCTGTTTAAAAGAGGGAAGGTAGAAAACCACTTGAAGGGGCCCTATTTCTTTTAAAGAAGTATATATTAGACCATTCAAGACGGTACCTTTTTTTTGACTGTGTATGGACAAACTGACTGACTGGACGACTCTACTGCACTTTAATGCTTAATATTTAATTTTTTAAAGTTTTTGAATTTAATAGTGTACATTATGCCTGAAATTGTTGCCAACAAATGGGAAAATTTTACTTGATATTAATCTTAAGGAAAAATATTCTTCATGAAAAGTTGTGCATTATATAGGAATCAATAATCAAGAATAAAATTTTTAAATTAGTAGTATACAGGGAATATCAAAAATAGTTATTTACGCTGAAGAGAAAAGTGCTTTTTAATTTAATTACGGAAAAAATGTAATTCAAGTATATTGATAAGAATAAAAAATAATGTAAATAAGTCAAAATGCATGACAATCTAATAATTCATTAATGCATTTAAAGTAAAAAAAATTACTAAACACTAATAAATTTCTTATATTTATCTTATTCAACAAAATGTCAAAAAAAGCTAAAGTGCTAAGTAATTATTTATTTTAAATAACATATTTTAAATGCAGAAAAAACAAGTTATTTGACCAAAAAAAATGTTTATTAGCAACTTGCTAAGAGATTGAAATACACGGCCTTAGGACCGGTACTTTGGGTCCTGATTAAACATCGGATTAAGTTAATCCCCGATTAAAACAGCCAGTCAACTTAATCGCAGTTATCAATAACAAACGAAAGTAGTCGTACTTTAGTTGGTTGGCTGTTTTAATCGAGAATTAACTTAATCCGATGTTTAATCAAGACCCAAAGTACCGGCCCTAAATGTATTAATTAATTATTTGAATTCCATTTGGACTTGAACATAATTTTTCATTTCTATCAACATTTTTATATTACACTTTGTTCTGTAATTAAATTCAGAAGCACTTTATTGTTCAGCATAAATTAATATTCTTACATCAAAATGAATTTAACAAATTTGATTCTAGCTTATTGATTCCTATGTGATGCAGAATTTATATAAAGAAATTGTTGTGTAAAGTTAATAGTATAAATATTTGTTGCCAACAATTTAGCAGTAAAAGGTGAAATGAGATATTCTTAATTCTACAAAATTGTACATATTTTCTTTAATATTTTAAAATCCCTGGATTAAGTTTTATTTTTTTTCTTTTTACGTTATGCTTTATTTATTTTAAAAATATGGCTTCTCTAATTTTAATCAACCGAAGAAAAAATTCCAAAATTCGACAAAAATAACTGAAAATCGAACGAAGCAACGGTACATTTTAACCATAGAATTAAATAAATTGCTTTATTAAATAAACTAAAATATATTATAATATACAATAAATTTAATCTTTTAAATTTTTAAAGATGACTTTAAAAGTGTAAAACTTAAGATAACACATGCCCTCGGTTTCTTTAAAAAACAAAAAAAAAAATACACCTGTGTTACGTAAAACATTAATCTCTTGCCAAATTAGCATAAAAAATAACATTTTGTATGCATTTTGTGGGTTTTTTCATTAGCCCTAATGAAACGTTGCCACCTTTTTTTTAATATTAATAGAGCTATTTTATATATTAACAGAATTAACAAAAACATCCTCTACAAGAACTTTTTAGAGTTTTTCGAGTTTTTTAACTGAGTTCCATTCTTTTACTATGGGTTTTACAGTTATTTACATGTACGGTGCATGCATTTTATGTTTTTTAAATGAGTCGAGGGCAGTTTACACTATCTTAAACGGCAGACCCTTTCTGCCAGAGCCCTAAATTATTTCTGCTGACTACTATCACACCTCATAGAAATGTTCGGTAGTCGGTAAAAAAATACTTTCTACTTCTAAAGTGAGTCTAATTGTTTCTGAAATTTCCTTGACTCAGTACCTGAGTTTACACCTCCTATCGCCAGTGATAACATTTTTTTTGAGCGATTCATTGCTGGAACGTTCAAATAGATGTCTGCTCACCATTAACAAATAATGAAATAACCACAAATATATAACCACAACCACAACACTATCCTTTTCGAGCGTAAAATTGTGTGTATGTGATCCCCTAAACATGGCAACGTTGCCGGGATTGATAGCGTTGATACACTCTAGTTCTGTTATACAAAAGGGTCTCGCAATACCATCGAACGTATTACGGTTCAATAACGGCTATTGAATATGTTGAAATTTTTTATTGACGTTTTTTGCTACCCCTCTAAAGTTGCCTTGATTGTTATAATAAAATAATGCATAAATTGATTTAATTTATTTCTCTAATATCATTGGTTCTAGTGGGTCTGAGGTTGTCTGTCAAACATAAAAGGTCTGATAACGTCGCCTCTAACAGTATATATATATATATATATATATATATATATATATATATATATATATATTTACAACAAACGGGTGTAATCACGACTGATCAAGTATAGTAAACACTGTTATAGCTATGTATATAAAGTTGGCGGACCACTTCCTCAGGCCGGCAAAACAAAATAGTGGAGATTTTGTGTCTTTTTTGTAGCTTTTTTGTAGCGAGAAAACCAATTTTGTAGCTTTTGAATTGCCGGAGCTACAAAAGGTGGGCTAACTTAATATTGTAATGCGAGAAGTAAACAACGCGACACCAACTACGACGCGTAAAGACAGCTGCACGGATTTCCCGGAATGTTGTTTACGAAAAGCAATTAATTTGTGACCTTCTGAACATTTGCTGCGTAGGCGTTCTAGAAGGTACGAGAAGGATCTCGATTATGGTTGGGGGTGTATATATAAGGGGGCTTGTGATCGAGGGAGTTAGTTAGAAGTAGAGAAGCAGACGTGAACGCGACATACGATGCGAAAGCAGAGCAGTACAAATAAATTATGTAGTGTCTAGTCTAGTGTACAAGTAGTTAAGTGTGTTAAATAAATTAGTGTACGAACAATGTAAATAAATTATAAGATAAACGTTACAATATTAAGTTTGCGGCCACCGCTATAACTCATACACGGAATGTAATAGGATACTCTGGTTTGCGCAGAAATTTGTGTCTTTAGAAGTACTTGAAAGTCACTGGGCCAAAAAAAAATTTTGGTCACATTTGGCCAATTTTGGCCAAAAATGACAAGATGTTCAATCATCACTGGCGGTTCAATTTCATGATATAGTAGGGATCTTAAAAATCATTTGGCATTGAAAACCTTCCGTTAATTGGCCGAAAAAGCGGGCAAAAATTGGCCAAAAATTCTAAAATTATTTATTTCAGCCAAAACATGGGAAACCATGTATATACGTCGACAGGTCGAACATGTGGTACACAGAGAGCTCAGAAAAGCTAGCAGGGGCTCAATAAAAAATACCCAAAAAATGGCCAAAGATTCTAAAATGACGTATTTCCCAAAACGTGCTAAATCCTGTATATACCTGAATTGTTCGAAAATGCGGGCCATGGGAATTCCAGTAACAATGTGGAGGATTTAGAAGACTCTGTCAGACTTATTTCAAAAGTCAAAAGTCAGACAAAAGGACTTATTTTGGATAAAACGTGTTAAATTATATGTTATACTTCAACAGTTCGAAAATGTGGGTCCCGGAATTTTCAGACACAGTCTAGCCACTGGAATTCACCTGAACCTGCGAGCCTGTGGAGCTACAAATTCTAAAATTATTAATTTCGTCCAAAACGTGATAAATCTTATATATACTTCGACAGTTCGAAAACGTGGGCTCCGGAATTTTCAGACACACTGTCGAAGGATCCAATAAGTCATTTTAGAATTTGTAGCCCCACAGGCCGGCAGTTTCAGGTAAATTCTAGTAGCTAGAAGGATCCATTGAATCCTTCGACGGTGTTTCTGAAAATTCCAGGGCCCACGTTTTCGAACTGTCGAAGTATATACAGGATTTATCACGTTTTGGCCGAAATTAGTAATTTTAGAATTTGTAGCTCCACAGGCCCGCAGGTTGAGGTGAATTCTAGTAGCTAGAAGGATCCATTAGATCCTTTGACAGTGTTTCTGAAAATTCCAATGCCCACGTTTTCGAACTGTCGAAGTATATACAGGTTTTATCACGTTTTGGCCGAAATTAATAATTTTAGAATTTGTAGCTCCACAGGCCCGCAGTTTCAGGTGAATTCTAGTGGCTAGAAGGATCCATTGTATCCTTCGACGGTGTTTCTGAAAATTCCAGGGCCCACGTTTTCGAACTGTCGAAGTATATACAGGATTTATCACGTTTTGGCCAAAATTAGTAATTTTAGAATTTATAGCTCCACAGGCCCGCAGTTTCAGGTGAATTCTAGTGGCTTGAAGGTTCCATTGGATCCTTCGGCAGTGTGTCTGAAAATTCCGGGGCCCACGTTTTCGAACTGTCGAAGTACATACAGTATTTATCACGTTTTGGCCGAAATTAGCAATTTTAGAATTCGTAGCTCCACAGGCCCGCTGTGCAAAGTAACTTTTAGTGTCTGACAGAGTCTTCTAAATCCTCCACATTGTTACTGGAATTCCCATGGCCCGCATTTTCGAGCAATTCAGGTATATACAGGATTTAGCACGTTTTGGTCGAAATAAGTCAAAATTCCAATAAAGGAATTTTCAGACACACTGTCGAAGGATCCAATGGATCCTTCTAGCCACTATAATTCACCTGAAACTGCGGGCCTGTGGAGCTACAAATTCTAAAATTACTAATTTCGGCCAAAACGTGATAAATCCTGTATATACTTCGACAGTTCGAAAACGTGGGCCCTGGAATTTTCAGACACACTGTCGAAGGATCCAATGGATCCTTCTAGTCACTAGAATTCACCTGAAACTGCAAGCCTGTGGAGCAACAAATTCTAAAATTACTAATTTCGGCCAAAACGTGGTAAATCCTGTATGTACTTCTACAGTTCGAAAACGTGGACACTGGAATTCTTAGAAACACCTTCGAAGGATCCAATGAATCCTTCTAGCTACTAGAATTCACCTGAAACTGCGGGCCTGTGGAGCTACAAATTCTAAAATTACTAATTTCGGCCAAAACCTGATAAATCCTGTATATACTTCGACAGTGCGAAAACGTGGGCACTGGAATTTTCAGACACAATGTCGAAGGATCCAATGGATCCTTCTACCCACTAGAATTCACCTGAAACTGCGGGCCTGTGGAGCTACAAATTCTAAAATTACTAATTTCGGCTAAAACGTGATAAAACCTGTATATACTTCGACAGTTCGAAAACGTGGGCCCTGGAATTTTCAGACACACTGTCGAAGGATCCAATGGATCCTTCTAGTCGCTAGAATTCACCTGAAACTGCAAGCCTGTGGAGCTACAAATTCTAAAATTACTAATTTCGGCCAAAACGTGGTAAATCCTGTATGTACTTCGACAGTTCGAAAACGTGGACACTGGAATTCTTAGAAACACCTTCGAAGGATCCAATGAATCCTTCTAGCTACTAGAATTCACCTGAAACTGCGTGCCTGTGGAGCTACAAATTCTAAAATTACTAATTTCGGCCAAAACGTGATAAATCCTGTCTGTACTTCGACAGTTCGAAAACGTGGGCCCCGGAATTTTCAGATACACTGTCGAAAGATCCAGTGGATCCTTCTACCCACTAGAATTCACCTGAAACTGCGGGCCTGTGGAGCTACAAATTCTAAAATTACTAATTTCGGCTAAAACGTGATAAATCCTGTATATACTTCGACAGTTCGAAAACGTGGGCCCTGGAATTTTCAGACACACTGTCGAAGGATCCAATGGATCCTTCTAGTCGCTAGAATTCACCTGAAACTGCAAGCCTGTGGAGCTACAAATTCTAAAATTACTAATTTCGGCCAAAACGTGGTAAATCCTGTATGTACTTCGACAGTTCGAAAACGTGGACACTGGAATTCTTAGAAACACCTTCGAAGGATCCAATGAATCCTTCTAGCTACTAGAATTCACCTGAAACTGCGTGCCTGTGGAGCTACAAATTCTAAAATTACTAATTTCGGCCAAAACGTGATAAATCCTGTCTGTACTTCGACAGTTCGAAAACGTGGGCCCCGGAATTTTCAGATACACTGTCGAAAGATCCAGTGGATCCTTCTAGCTACTAGAATTCACCTGAAACTGCGGGCCTGTGGAGCTACAAATTCTAAAATGACTTATTGCATCCTTCGATAGTGTGTCTGAAAATTCCGGAGCCCATGTTTTCGATCTGTCGAAGTATATATAAGATTTATCACGTTTTGGACGAAATTAATAATTTTAGAATTTGTAGCTCCACAGGCTCGCAGGTTCAGGTGAATTCCAGTGGCTAGACTGTGTCTGAAAATTCCGGGACCCACATTTTCGAACTGTTGAAGTATAACACATAATTTAACACGTTTTATCCGAAATAAGTCCTTTTGGAATTTGTAGCTCCACAGGCCCGCTGTGCAAAGTGACTTTTAGTGTCTGACAGAGTCTTCTAAATCCTCCACATTGTTACTGGAATTCCCATGGCCCGCATTTTCGAACAATTCAGGTATATACAGGATTTAGCACGTTTTGGGAAATAAGTAATTTTAGAATTTTTGGCCATTTTGGGTATTTTTTATTGAGCCCCTGCTAGCTTTTCTGAGCTCTCTGTGTACCACCTGTTCGACCTGTCGACGTATATACAGGGTTTCCCATGTTTTGGCTGAAATAAGTAATTTTCGAATTTTTGGCCATTTCTGGCAATTTTTGCCCGCTTTTCGGCCAATTAACGGAAGGTTTTCAATGCCAAATGATCTTTAAGATTCCTACTATATCATGAAATTGAAACGCCAGTGATGATTGAACATCTTGTCATTTTTGGCCAAAATTGGCCAAATGTGGCCAAAATTTTTTTTTGGCCCAGTGACTTTCAAGTACTTCTAAAGACACAAATTCCTGCGCAAGCCAGAGCATCCTATTACATTCCGTGTATGAGTTATAGCGGTGGTCGCTAACTTAATATTAAGTTAGCCCACCTTTTGTAGCTCCGGCAATTCAAAAGCTACAAAATTGGTTTTCTCGCTACAAAAAAGCTACAAAAAACACACAAAATCTCCACTATTTTGTTTTGCCGGCCTGAGGAGGTGGTCCGCCAACTTTATATACATGTTATAGCTGGGGATGCAGTCTGGGTTCGTAGGTGTTTTCAATAACACTTATGACAGTGTTTACTATATATATATATACATATATATATATATATATATATATATATATATATATATATATAGATGTTGCAACAAATGAATCTAACATTCTAACATATCTAACAAGTAAGGATATATCGTATAGTAAAATGACGAAATATAATAAATAATTCATAACACTGTTGGAGGACCTCGAATCGCACAATAATACAATGCTTAGACTTGCAACTTTATTAACTGATCATTGTACTGTACAAAGAAGTTGTCGCATCGAAAGATGGAATCGTACTGTCTAGTCACCTATTCAGTCTAGTGTAGGGTTACATTATAAACAAAATTAATGCATTCCGCAAGGTTCGGTACGCGCTGTGATCTCAAGGGCTAAAAGCTTATGATGAACGAAATATTAGAAAAACTTACGATTAAGTTTGTAACGTTGTGTTGTTTCCTCCCTCTGTCGTAGTCGGCGGCACGATTCCGATGAGAGGAATGGGTTACGTGTAGAACTTGGCGCTGAGACGGAGTTCGGGAATTCGGCAAACGGTTTTAGAGTCGGTTTACCTCGGGCGCCACATTTTTAAGGGTTTACTCCCTAAAGCCACGGGTGAGTTTAAACTCAGGAGAAATGCCAGGGCTGTCCGTAAAAATAAAACGAATAAACGGGAATTACTTAGATTAATTTATCTTAAATCGGAATGGCAACACTGTATAATAAAAGCAAGATTTAAATCTCCGGGTGAAACGGAGAGAGAGATAAAAGAGCAAAAACTATTTGTTTACAGGTGTTCGTTTTCGGATGAAAGATTCGAAGCAAGAATTAAACAATTTAAGAGACATTTACGAAATAGGAAAAATATAAAATTTTCTAGTTGTTACAGAATACGGAAAATGTAATAATTATTGAAAATACGGGAAATATAAATTATTTACAAATACTGAAAATACGGAATTATGCTAAATTATTCTAAGTATTGAAAATTAGGAAATAAACTAAACAGTGAAACTACGGAGAATGCCAACTTAGTCTAAATATTGAAAATAAGGAGATAATTCACAAATATAGAAAATACGAAAAATAACTAATCTACAAGGCAATGAACAATAAAAATAGTTAGGTTCGAAAAAACGAGGAAAACGTGCAGCCTCTAGTTTCGACAAAGCGGTTTAGTTAAACGGAGGCAAGAGAACGGAAATAGAGCGGTCTATGAATGGTATACCTAGACTGATACGCCAATGACGGGACGTCAATGACGCAATCCTGCAGTAAACTAGATACCCCAAACGGATTCTCCTTACGGATCTCACAACGTCGGAACGCCAAAGGGGAATTGGACGGCCCTACGACTTGGTACACCTAAACTGATACAACAATGACGGGACGCCAATGTCGCAATCCTGCAGTCTAGGTACGCCCAACGGATTTCCCCTACGTATCTCACAACGACGGAACGCCAATGCGAAATCTGGAAATGAAACGAATTCCTCAACGACGGAACGCCAACGAGGAATAAAACGGTCTCTACCACCAGGATACCTAGACTGATATACGCCAATGACGGGACGCCAATGACGCAATCCTGCAGTAACTAGGAACCCTACACGGATTTCCCTTACGGACCTCACAATGACGAAACGCCAGTGCGAAAACGGGAAATAAACGGTTTCCTCAACGACAGAACGCCAGCGAGGAATTGAGTTCTTACCATTCGAGGACTCGTCTGGCCAGGGCCAGGGCTAAATTAATTTTATCAATCGACCTGTACTTCTTTCTACCTGACGAACACCTCTTCGCGGGTTATATCTCTCGCCATCTTAAGAAAATTCGTCTAATCTTAGAAACTGGACAGCGAAGCTACCGATCCTAATGAGAGACTCCTAAGTTAATTATGAGAAAGCCGGTTTGGTTGCCTAGCCACGGATTTACCTCGTTACAAGTTGTTATTTTAAACATCCTGATGGGATGCCGCAAAGGGTTTTGAAATTTTTAATTTACCAACGCGTTGTTCCATTACTCTACTTGAGTCAATGGTTGAAATAATTTAAAACTCACTCTAAACAGAATTTGAGTATTTTAGGAATAAACAGCGCTTTTACGAAAATATGGTAAGGTTAAGTTCAATTAAAGAGATGTTGTGTGAATTACTGATGGGAAAGACTTGGGCGACATAGGCGGGTTCATGACAACACAATGCATAACAATATACGGAGCTTTTCTATTGAAACGCCTGTCCCGAAATCAACAAGAGCAAAAGGGAAACTAATAGTAGTTCGTTAGTATGACAGAGAAGGAAGTTTTACAACGTTGCCGGCCGCAGTCCAAGTCCAGGCCCCTAACGCGTATTGCTTTACGCTTTCGGTCTCGGGTCGTCTCGGATTTTAGTAACTCTTATCGTTGATTGAAGAATGTTAAAGATACGCCACCGCTGTGTAAATTTTGTTCATACCAAAATCGTGCCGAGATTTTGATCGCCATCTACCTCTCGGCAAGAAAAGGTATTTCGGACTTGTGGGCCTTACATTTATAGAAACCTTTAATCCAACGTTGCCAAAGTCGCTTTGGGACTGTTCTTGCTTGAAACATTGAGGTACTTGAAAACCTTGAGTGAAACAGTATTATCACTCAACGGTATAAAAGAGAAATGAATGATTGTAAATATTTTTATGCAAGATAAAACGCAAAAGTTAGTTTAGTCTTTAATTTAAAAGTAACAAGCCAGCTGAATGTTAAAAATAACTGTTTAAAAAATTGTTAGGTACCTAGACTAAAAAATTGGAATAAAAAAAAACATAAATTTTTTATCACAGTTAAATAGATTGATATAATATATAGTTGATTTAAAACGAGATCCTCACGGTCAAAACATTGATCAGAAAAAGGTTAAAATTACTGGAAACGGATACAAGATTTGATTTGATCATTGTAGTTAAATTGTATTCAGTAGTACGATCCAAGAAAATGGTATCAAAAGATTTCAACCATAAGGTAATTAGGTTTTGGAAATTATCTGTTGGTGTAATTAAATATGTCGCACCCAAATTAATTCCATATTCTCGATTAAGTATAAGGGAAGTGTTAGAGGGAACAGAAATCCCAAACTAAATGTGATTTGCAAACATCACAGGAAATTTTAGAAAATGAAAAATTTGCTAGATATCCTGCAACATATGAAATTGTACAAGATTCTAAAGTAGAATTGCGGACTGAATTTTCCCAATTTTGAATAGCTGTATTCGTCATTTGTTGTACTTTTAACTCGCCGGAAGTAGTCATTAAATTGTCCGAAAAGTCGTTCTGCATTCCGAAATCGTATTCAAAGTAGTTTCAATTTAGTTTCGGATTCAAATCGTAGCCAAAATATTTTTTGGAGAAAATTTATTTTCCGTATCTAAAATTATAATATTATCATCGTCCTCTTCGCAATTAGACTCTTCCGCCGGTTTTTGAAGACGAAGAAACATATTTTATATATAATATGTTTATAAATAAATAATACAAACATAATATATAATGGGTTGAAATTATCGCTGTGATCACTTATTAGGATACGTGTGCACACCTTCAAAGTTAACACAAAAGCAAAGACTATGTATATAATATATATATATATATATATATATATATATATATATAATATCGTTGATTGAAGAATGTTAATTCTTCAATCAACGATAATATACATAGTCTTTGCACAAAAGTGAAGTCATTATTCATCTTCTCTGAAAAACTCATTATTCCTGTTTGTAGGTACGAAATATACCTACCCTACTCTAGTTTATCACAAATACTCGAGAATGTTCTAAATAAATTACGACCTTCCCAGAAAATATAAGTCGTTTAACTGGATTAAGTCCTCAATAGTTGACAGTAGGTACCTACTTCAGCGAAATTACGAATAAATTTTAATGCTTTTGTAAAATAGGGTTGAAATGAAATTATGTTGATCTGAAACAGTGAATCAGTGGATTTCAAACAAACTAAATATCAATTTTTTTTAGCCAATGAATAATGACTAATTGTAGATATTTATGTAGATACTATATGACTTATTAATTAAACTTAATTACATTTGTATCATATTTCACTTTCATGCATAAAACCTTAAAAAATTTACTAACTTGACTTATTTTTCAAAAAATTTCTACAATTCTAAATAAGAAATTCCAGCAGTGAACTGCAGAAAAATTTGCCTATTTCAAAAAAACATATACGGTTGTGAAATTAATTTGCCTTCGAGATAAAGTATCAAATAAATCGAACGTAGATAGATATAAAATTTTTAAAAATTTTCCTCTACTATCATTTAGCATTACCTAAATAGTGTTCATTATTAAAAAAATCTTCCACCTCAGTGGGTTCCAAAAATGCATACCAAATAAAACTTTTAAAAGATAACTTTCATTATTTGAATATTCAGTAATCAATCCTAGACTTTAAATTTTCCTGAACCAACTTTGTGCTAAATATAAAACCTACACCCTGTAATGTGGACATCTTTCCAGATTTGTAGATAACTTATATGTATGGCCATTTTAAAGTCAATTACGATTGTTATAAAATTTTAAATAAGTTTTCACGAGTTTTTGCTTTTTTATCTAATATTTTTAACTTAGTATATTATATTTTTAACATATACATTATAATTTTGCTTTCATGACGATTGGGTTCACAAACACTGCTTGCTTCTGAATTCAGGAATAATAGGTATAATACTAGAAATATTCGAATCGTTTAGTTTACAACGTACACACGGACCCGGGTCCAGGTACCTATGACAGTTAATCACCGATTTCAAGGTATACCGGCGCGACCAGACCTTTCCCCAAATTCATTTCTTATTATTCACAAATCTTACATTGCAATAACGGCAACGTCGTACCAGAGAACAATCCTTTTCACCCTTATTTTCGATATTTCGCCGTTCAAATCTACGGTGGCAGCACTTACCCGTCAACAAATTTGGTGGTGAGAAGAGAGTGGGGTAAGAAGGGAGGGTATAACATTTTCGACCATAAGGTGGCGTATCTTTAACATTCTCCAATCAACGCTCTTATATCATAATTGCCGGCCGGTCGAGTGTGCGGAGCGGATAACTGTGATGTTTCGCGAGGTAGCAACGTCGCAAAAGTTTTTTCTCTGTTTAGCCAACGAGAAATTAATGGCCTTTCTTTCGCTCTTATGTTTATACCATACTGCGACTCTGTAGAATAGGTCTGTATATGAATTAATGCACACGTTATTGAATAAACTAGAAAGCCTTGAAGATGGGCGCTTCGCACCGGCAATTCAAGGGCGGGTTTGTGGGAACTATTAAATCTTGGAATTATTAATGATAAGTAAGGATGAAAAGTGTTATTGCTCATGTTTAAAGTTGAAACAGGTATTTTTCAGCTGTAGTAGGTTTATTTTTATCACATTTTATTAAATATATGTTTATTAACTATACTGCCTATGCTATAAACATATAACTAATTAGATCTTTAAAAGCAAACCAATGTTTTGGGAAAACTAGACGGTTTTGTTGAAGAAATGGACTCTGATTTACAAGTAACCAATTTCGATATCATTTTAGGTAGTTCCAAACTACTTTTAATGATTTGCTTATTAAATTGCATTTGGTTTCAGCCAGTAGATTCTTACTAAAAATATAAACCAATTTTCGTTTTATCCAAAACATTCTAGATTTACGTCTGAAGCATACTCTTTACGGCTTATTAATAGTCGATCAAAAAGTGTCTAAATAAGAAACAAAAAAAATCTTGCAAAAACGCTAATTTAGAGAGAAGTAGTTATAGGTAGAAGTAAATATAAGGGTATCTCAGTGCTCTGTTTTGGGACCAATACTGTGAAATACGTTTACGATGACGTTTTTTATTTAGAAGTATCTCAAAATGATACGTTAAGCTAATCCATGATGTTGGAACCAATTTTACAGCAAAACTATTCAAGTCATTTATTGAATATTTTGACATCGAAGTACACGCAACAACTCCAGAAGCACATCGTTCTAATCATTGACCTTTAATCAAGTTAGACCCGGAGAATGCACACAATTTGCAATCCAACACCTCGAATGGTAAATGGATTTTCCCACGCGGTTGCCAGGTGAACTCTTAGCTCTTCAACGACACGATATAACGATACAGGACGTATTACATTTTTTACCAAAACTTTAATTTTTAGTGAAAAAAATTACTTAAATATGTAGGTATACGTCCAGTAATTTTTCTATGTTTACACTTTTCCCTACATAAAAGGTTTTCAAACAACGCGAATTTCTCCGAAATGATACTATTCCTATTCCTATGAAAAAAGCCGCCTTTGGCGCGAAGAGGTTCAACTTTTTATTACATAATACAAAATTATCTGTGTCGTGGAAATATTTTCCTATTGTAAATAAGTAAACTGACAGAAAGCAACGGAAGACACAGTACGACAATACTCAACTAGCGAAAATAGCGGAAAAGATAAAATGGGTATTGGCAACATTACCCTACTACGGCGTACGTGCTTGACGTCATCTTTACTATGTTTCGGGTGGGGACTTCTTTACTCATTCATTTTAATTCAATTCGTTTGTGCATTGTTGCCAATAGAATACCCGGCATTATTTTGCGGCTTTCTTGTTTTTGGGAATTCTTTACACACTTTCGGGACAATATCTTCATCCTCATTTCACCAATACATAACATCGATGTTAATTCGCACATTCCAAGTCAATAAAATGTACATTTAATATATAAACATCGTTATGTTTATATATTACGCACCATCTGCCACTTCATAATTTGTTATGATAAAGCATGCCTGCGCTGTTGCCAATATGCGATGAATTCAATTTTTCCTGAAAACTTATGATTGATTGCTTTCCAAAGCGATTTATGAATGACTTGATCCGTCTAACTAGATTAAAGGTCAATGGTTCTAATGGACAAGTCGAACGCTACATGCAAACTATCACTAATATGCTATGAGCCGAATGTAATGATCATATAATATATGAGATAAAATTGTGGAAAGTTCAATTAGTTATAAACAAAACGAAATAGAATACCACAGGTTGTTCCCCATTTAAACTCGTCTTCGGTCAAGAGGTCCAAACCCCTCAAATCAAGAGTATTCTTGCCGACCTACCTATTTCTGGGACCACTAATATTCCTGTAAATCGACACGAAATCCTATGTAAATTAAGAAACAAGTAGCTTCCTCAAATCGCACTTTTAAAGTTGGTGACTCTGTTTTGTTGAGTAGAGGGCAACGAGCTGAACAATTTAGTTGTGAATTTGTGGGTCCCTATCTTATTAGGTCAGTTTTGCCTGGTGATCTACTCCGTAAAGTTGGAGCAAGGGCAACATTAAAATGTTCCAAAGACCAGTTGCGACCTTGGTCAACGGCATAGACTCCTGGAGATTTTCAAAACTCGTTAGAGGTTGATGAAGGTGAGCAACTTAATTTTTACATTGATGATTGCCGTGTTAGATGTTTTTAGGTATTTATTTTTTAAAGATGTTTGATTTTGAGAGATTGCCTCTGAACTGAGCATTGCTAGACATGCTACCACCATTGGATTTTGAGAAGTAGCCTCTGAGCTGAGCATTGCTAAACACGTTATATTTGAGAAGTAGCCTCTGAGCTGAGCAATGCTAGACACGCTATATTTATGAAATATCCTCTAAGTTGAGCAACGCTAGACAAGCCACAACCGTTGTGTTTTAATAAGTAGCTTGTGAGCTGAGTAATGCTCGTTGATTAATTGTGTTGATCATTATCAGACATGCGGTAGTGTGGATGTTGTCGTCTTTGATTTATTATAGTGAGCTTATAGTGAGACTGTTATGTCATGAGTTAGAGAAAAGTATTTGAATTATACTTGGAGTAGTTTGTTTAAATTCTTCGTAGTAACAATTCACGAAGTGTAATCCTTATGTGAACGTTATAAGATTTATTCGCTTGTTACAGCATAAACGGACGATGCGGAGAGAGCATCTGGGCCGGAAGCCCCATCGAAGACTGCTTGAATGCCATAATCGGTACTGATAGTTATTGTTATCCCTTGATACCTTTTTATGGCGACAAGTTCTTTCTAATGTTAAAAGAAATGCGATCTGAATTCATCAATCAATGTCTTAATTGACAAAATTGTCTAAAAGACAATTGTCTTAAGTTCTGCGATCTTGAAGAATAGGCATTTCAAGCTTTGTCGTATAACTATCATAGGAGTAGTTATGAAGATGAAGCATAAAAGCAATGTGGCTCATGAATTTATTCCGGATCCACTCCAATCTATCTAGTACATACTATAGAACGGATTACAAATACCTAACTATTGAGCAGTCTAGGATACTTGCACGAATCCGTTTCAAATTTCCAAATTTTGGACAGACAGGCAGACCTTAGTCGAAACAATAGGGTTCGTTGTGACACTGTTGAAAACGAATCCTAAAAATCAGATCATTGTAGACTTGTCATCAGAGACTTGTAGGTAACAGTAACTTGTAACAGTGGTTGTAATGTTAGACGTTCAAATGAACTTGAAACTAAAACACAATAGGACGCCCTGTGGGAGCCATTTTGCCTGGGTTACCTGCACTGTAGGAGCTGGGGTATAGCTACGCCACTGTGCATTACTAGCATTTCACGAATCCTCTTCATAAACAATATTATGGCTAATCGCTAATCCATGTATCCTGAATTTGAGAAAAAAAAACATAATCAATCTGGAACTGATCGTTGGATGGCAGTGGCGGTGGCGGTGTCGATGAAGTGGAACTCGGCAGGTGGGCATTTATTGCACTGCTTTTGCTCTATTGGAATTTTCCGTCTTGCATCAGAGCCATTGACAGGAAACACGTAGTGATAAAAGCATCACCTAAAAGTGGCTCCGATTACTTCAACTACAAAAAGGATCACAGTATTATTTAGCTCGCCTTGGTGAACCACGACTATTGCTTCACATAAATATGTCGATGTAGGAGCGAAAGGCAGAGCTTCAGACGGCGGCGTTTTTGCCAACAGTTCATTATTTGAAGTGCTAGAACAAAATTTATTGGATATATCGCAAGATGCGGTAATAGTTGGGGAAGATGCTTTCCCTTTTAAACCATATCTTTTAAAACCATATAGTAAACGGAATTTAACAGGAGAAGGAAAAATCTTTAATTATCGTTTATCAAGGGCGAGACGAATTTCGGAAAATGCCTTCGGTATTTTAGTCAGCAAATTTCAAATATATCGACCTCAAGCCAGACAAAGTTGACAAGGTTGTGGCTTGTTGCTCCTTACATAACTGGTTACGGAAGACGAACAATACCTATATTAACCCTGGCCCTGGCCTTATAGACGAGGACGATTTCAATCATTTCCATATTCCGGGCAACTGGAGTGATGGTGGCCTTTTACCCATGCAGGAAAGATCACAAAATAGAAATCCGACACGAGTGGCATCTCAGAAACGTGACCAATTTTGTTCGTATTTCAATGGAGAAGGAGCCGTTCCAGCAATGGCGGTATAATAGACTACCTAAGTGCTGACGTCACGCGAGGGGACGGAGCTTCCAAACCTTTCCAAACAAATCGAGAAAGCACGCAATTTGTCCATAAGAGTTTTAATTCTACATTTATTCCTAATTTCGTTGTAAGTAAGAGTTGCCCGCTATATATTGTGATAAAGTTTATTTATTTATTTTATTTATTTAACCTAACCTATGTTATCATCAAATATTTCTAGAGGTAAGTAGTATAATGTAGTTTTGGTCCATATTACATATTATAGGTTATGTTATCGTTTTATTTTCATCAAAACTTATCATTTTTGTTAAGTTTAGTGCTGCTGCTGCGTGTAAAGACCGTTTTTTAGGCTCATGGTCAATATCTATAGTCATGGTTATGTGTTTTGTGCCTGACTGTAAGCACTACAGTGACCAAAAGTTTGTAAATTTTTTACATTCGGAGGCAAGATCGAGAACTTTCAAAGCACTCCTTCCCAGATAGCAAAGTTTCGTCATTTTGACGTTATTGTTTGGTCAGCGGATACGTCAGGTGCTCTTAAAAATGATGACATAATGACGTGATAAATGACGGGAGTATGTCACAGCCAGCGTCACAGAGACGTCATTTGAGACGTAGAAATAACGTCTATATGTTGTGTGTGTGTTGCGGGAAGTGTGTAAAATGTATCCAAAATCCCGTTCCTATTCACGCCGGTAACCAGGCCGGATAGGATCGGATATCCTGTAGGAGGGCGGGACTAGGATACACACACCCTGAGTCGGTAGAGCACGGAGTGGATCAACTGGGGTGAGAGCCTTAAGGGGGTACAACCGTGCTCGAGGACCGTGGTTCGGAGCCCACGTTAAACTGTAGGTCCCGTCCAAATTGGCCCTGGCAGCGTAAAAGAGACGTTAACTTAATAAGACAAGACAAGACAATGACTTTTTTGCTTGAATGTGTTTAATTTATTTTTTTAAATATTAACCTAAGATTTATAGGCATATAAATCATTTAGCCAGTTTTCAAAAAATGTGAAAATACCCAATTATACCGCAATGGCGAATGGTAGAATAAGAATAATAGGCTATGTGCAGTAAATATTATCATACAATACAGGTTGTTTCTTCACAATTGGAGTTATTCTTTGGTACATTTTACACGTTTGTATAAACTTTTCTCACAAAAACTTAAGAAATGATAAGAAATGAAACATGCTGTACCAATGAAATACATAATTATGTTAGTTATTAATAATTTTTTACTTACCAAATTGGAGTGTGTATCTCATGACTTTACATGTCGCCTTAGAAACGCGTCCATTTCTTTAAACCATATTACTTTTAGCACATACGGAGGTTTTCTATCGAAACGCATGGTGGCAATCCAACAAGAGCAAATGAGAAACTTATAGTAGTTCGTTAGTGAGACAGAGAACGATGTTTTGCAACGTTGCCGGCCGCAGTCCAAGTCCAAGCATCTAACGCGTATCGCTTTATGCTTTTCGGTCTCGGGTCGTCTCCTGCGAGGCGGATGACTGAGATATTTCGTGAGCTAGCAACTTCGCAAAAGTTGTTTCTCTGTTCAGCCAACGAGAAATGTATGGCCTTTCTCTCGCTCTCACGTTTATTCCATCCTGCGACTCTGTAGAATCGGTCTGTATATACCTACAGTAGAACTACCGTTTTTGGTACTTGCGGCTATTTTTTTTTTTAGTTCTTGAGCGTACGAGCTTCGTTAATTCTTAAATTTAGTAATTACGTGGGTGGCTGTAAAATCTGGCAATTTTAAAGATTTTGCAATTCGTTGGGCTGCTGCAGCGCGCCTTCCCATTTTTTACATCCATCATTTGTTGGGTCCCATAGTGCAGTTTCATTTCTGTAGTATTCCAAAAATTCCAACGTTTCTGCGTCACTCATTCATAGACTTCCGCCAGTCATTTTGTTACACCTTCTCGCCGGCTGCTTCTTCACGACTGATCTACTTCTACTCTCTACAGTAGTCTACAGTCTCTACTCTACAGAAAATGGTTCGTGAAAAAATATCAAACGGGTTTGATTTGCTTGCTCACGATCGGCGTCTTTCGTACAATTCGTTTCCAATCTTCTTTTACGACTCTACTCCTCTACTTGTTTTGTTTATATGACTCGTGGAGTCGTGGCCTACGAAAGCGTGAGCCACGATCCACGATACCACGATCGTGCGTCACTACCCGTGTCAACCTTGCTTTAATTTCGGTAATATATTTGTAAATACTTGGTTGCCTACGAACAAAAATTTCAATTTATCGGCTGATGTGTAGATGGCGCTTTTGAATCTTCTCAATTCACTGTATTCTCAATTAGTCACTGTATTCTCAATTACAGTGGCTCTACTACTACAAACTTGCTACAAACTACTGCTACTTTGTTCTTTGTAGTAGAGTAGAGCCACTGTAGGTAATGTAGGTTGTGTCTTTGGTCGATGTGACTGTTTTGTATGTGTCTGGATGTCGGAGCACGCAGCCACCAGTACACGCGTGTGTATATTGTCGGCCCACCTCTCCTCTATCTCTATAATATATAAATAAAGTACTTGTCTCCCAGGTCCTTTGACCGCTAGAGATACATTGTAGTGTTCCTGGAAAAGAAAGTGTCCCTAACAATACCCCCCAAGATTTCTTTGCCATTTCACTTGTGGCTTATAATTATTACCAAATCGCATATTTTCGATGTTTTGCGCGCGCAATAAAATTGATCACAAGTCCGTCCATGACCTACCGTTGCGTGTCAGTGCCACTTAACCTATAAATTTCGCGAGTCTTCGCATATCATCGAATTGGATTTTTACCAGAAAAAAAGTTATTCGGCAAAACATTACGCGTGTGGTGGATTCACTGTGCGCGCCATGACTAGTACGTTATCGAACCTTAATACAGTCTTCCTGTGACCTGATATTATTGTTACTAAAATAAACAAAAATGGCGACAGATGGCTGACCTTGTACATGTGACTAGAATTTTCTCCAGGACACGAAGAGTCCTTCCGGTAAGACAGTAGAATTTCGGGACAATGTCACCCACAAATTTTATATTTTTCTCCAATGGGGTTCTTGACCATGAACTCACATTCATGTAGGTATCGTTTTTTTCTTCTCATTTCTTTGTTTTCACTATCTAGTTTCATTTTTAGTCATGCATGCCTGCCATACATTTTTGACTGATTTTTCGTTAATTTTTGAAATTAGAGACTTGACATGACACTTGACATGCCCAAAATTGGCATGGAATATATTGTTCCAAAAACGATATAGGCAAGGTATTATTTGCTTTTAATTTACCGTTTTGTAATTACACCACACGTAAATTCAACGAAAGTCGTACACATATATTTAAATTTTATTGCGGTGTAGGTGCAGTTCTGCTCAGTCCCACTAAAAAAAATGCCACCTGATTTTATGTTCACACTTACAATATGTTTATTTTTCAAATTCTTAAGGTATTTTGAACGACAGGCGAACTTTGGGCCGCAAATAATGAGGGTATCTGAGTTAATTGAAGGGTCAAATAAGCTTAGAAGAAAATTCGGCCGCGGCTTAAGACAGGTAGGTAGGAAGAGTATCGGTACGAACGGTCAGCAAGGATTTCCCTTGCCCTTTTAGATGGGATTTCACGTAATTTGCGTATTCTCTTGCCCTCTTACCCATTTTTCTTGCCCTTTAATATTTTCGTGATAAAGATATTTTCGTGATAAAGATTCCTAATTTAAACGTCAATGCGCCAGGTTTAAATTTCTTTACCGCCACAAATACCTGTACAATAAAACCACCTTTTCGGTCATGCCGCCGAAAATTCCCATCAGCCCATCGTCCCCACCTGGTCGCGGCAGGTGGGTACGGTATTGTCGAAAATAATGGTACTTGACTGTTGCGCAAAATTCATAATATTTGAGAAACCTAGTATACGCAGCACACCGTATACGAGTGAACGTCATGTGATACGCTCGAAAGTACGTTAGTAGAAACGCAAGGGGGCAAGGATCAGCCTATGGGCATCACCATATGCCGAGATGGGCACTGTAGAATCGAGTACCTGCCTAGATGTATGCCGAGTTGGGGTATAATTTTATCGTATACCTGCTTCTTGTGCCGAGATGGGAATCACCGCGGTAGGTACTTAAAATTAATCTAGGCGGTTAAGATAGTGAAAATGGTCCCTGGCGTTTTTAAAAGGCAAAAGTACTCTCGGTCTGTGGTACTCTCAAATAGTACACCAAGAAGTATACCTAACTTTAGTCAAATTTATTGACCTTACAATAGACACACATAGACGCGTTACACCCTTTCATAACCTTAAAAAAATGCAACTTACAGCTTTTTGAATATCTCCATGGAGTTATTTTCAACGTAGAAACTTTTTTGCCCTTACGTTGTACCTAAGGTTTTTCAAGGCCTACGATACAATATATTTGAAACAACTTTGGCACGAAATTTAAATTTCTAGACATTCGAAATGTTGAAACTGCGGAATCATGAAAATGAAAGTACATATATGTACCAGAACTTATGAAAAAAATATCTTGTCTGTAAATAGTTCAAACCAATCATATCGGAATTTTTTAGGCAGTGGAAGATTAGCTAGTACATCAAAAACATCAAAATGTTTGGAAGCATGAAGATTTACCTTTTAACTACTTTTCCCTTTTTGATGAAAATAGATTCAGACCATTGAAAAACATATTTCTTACTCTACATTATATCAGAATGTGTCACAAACTATTTTAGATCTTTTTTTTACATATATTTCGCTCTTTGGCACTTCAAAAAGTTTTAATTAATTTTAAAACCGATAAAGTCTTAGAGAATATTTAGCCAAAAACCTTGTTAAACTTTATTATGCACATTCGACAGTGGAACAAATATTACACGTTTAAAAAGTCTTAAGAGCAAATTTTGAGAACATTTCCGAAAACCGAAAAACAAGAGTAAACTACTCCTTTAACCCGGCCGCTTTTAATGAAAATCGTTTTAGGTGGTACCGATATAGTACAACGTCTAAATAAATAGTTGAAACAACTTACTTACTTAAGTTGGTTAAAGTACAATACTTTGAAAAGTTGTTTTTAAAAAGCTTTATTTCGAACGACACATAGTGACAGCGATTGTCTCTAATTACAATTACCAACTAAACTACAGAAGCGACAAATGCTAATTTATATATATGAGAAAATATGAAAATGCAACTAATATTTTATGGCAGTAAACATAAAAATGCAAAAGTGCAGGCTACATATTACAACTCGTTTGTGTGTTTTTCAATTTCCCAGGAAAACACCACAAACACGCATTGATATTTTTTTTCCAAAATATGTATTTTGGAATCCATTTCATTCATTACAGATACTAATAACCGAATTGGGGAAGTAATAAAAATACTTACTAAAAATTACACTTCTTTCGTAAGTATTCATTAACAGTTGTATTTATCCTTGCAGTAAATAATTAAAATACTTAAATGCATGGATATAAAGTTTAAGCTGTTCTGTTTTAAATGGATTTTGGTTATTAAAGTTAACAAACAATGTCATGATGATTTTTTTTAAATTGGTGTATTTTCGGAGAAAAAAGTTGTAGACAAAATATTTTTTCCAAATATGCGAAACCTCTCACTTAAATTAAAATCATTTTATTATTCATTAGAAAAATTTCCTTCTTTCAAAGTTTCATTTGAAAATTTATAATACTAATAATACTATTAGTAGTTATGTTGTGAGAAACATCCCCAATCTCTTCAATATTGTAAAGTAAACAAACAATAAAGGAAACATCCCCATCTCTTCAATATTGTAAATAATCGATTAATACAAAGTTTTATGTATGACCGCAAGGGTCTTTCAGGGCACTCTTAGACATCCCTCCGTCAGAGCAGGGTGTCTTTGTGAAAAAATTTATTGTAAATCAAATCTCATCAAGTATATTTAATTAAAAGTCTTTTTAAAAATACTGATTGACTTTTTGGCAACTTAATTATTGCCATAACTCATTTCGACTACTTGTTATAAATCAGGTAGGTATACGATAAATAGACCACTTGTAGTAATCGGTTATCACTTTCAACTTCCGTTTTAAAAATTATTTTAGCTCCACCCAAACACAACAATATATTTGACAAAAACGGTAATTTATTTATTTAATTACGATTACCTACTCACTGAAAATTCATTTATCTTTTATTTTTCAAGAGAATGTTGTCAGCGATGCAATTACCCTATGTACAATTTTATTTTTTGTGAAACAGATTTTTTGTATAAACTATTGTTTATAAATTAGACAAAAAGCCCATTTTTAAAATTTTCTCGGAAACTTCTGGACCCATTTTGAAAAACTATAATTCATTGTCAAGGGGAATCAATTTGTTATAACTTGGTTTTAAGAGTAATTCCGTAGAACGTATAGTTCTCGAGATATTATAAAAATATACTTGAATTCGATTAGAAAGAAACTAAAATTAAAATCTGGTCCAGGCGTCTTAATTTTAATTGGCTTATTTTAGTTGTAATTCGCGCCCCACAATTTGATTTCTAGTTAACTTGTCTCGAATTAAATTGATATAAACTACGATAAATTATTTTTTCTTTTTAGTACATTTGAATTGAAGCACATAATTTGAAGTATACTCACCTTCTGCAAAATGAAATCATGGGATAATTTTTTTTTTACTGAAGCGAAGCTTCTTATACTGCCGTTGTATTATGTTTTCTGTAGAGTAAAATGCTGGAGCGAGCGTCACGAAAATGTGTAATGCTGTAGCTATATATTATTATATTATTGCATGCCTGCTCTGTATAATAAATACAATTCCGAGCATGAAGCAGAGAAAATGTAAGTTCTCTCTCTCTCTCTCTCTCTCTCTCTCTCTCTCTCTCTCTCTGTTTCTTCGTTTTGTGGATACGTCACGGTGATTCGACAGCAGGTTATCAGCTCCACGTTGACCCCGAACACGATGTTGCCGTCATCGATGATAAAGACGTAAAGCTGTAAAGTCAGTCGTATAGAGGCGATGTTGCCGTTCTCGTGGGAAAGTCGGGAAAGTGTCGAATTGTGATGGGAAGTGAAGATGCGTGCCTAACGCAGCACAATGTCTTTTGTTTGTGAATTCCCACTTGTTTTATTGTGGTTAATTCAAGTTCGGTATTACCTATTCATTGTAAAAATGTAATTTCCCAAAGCTTCGCATTGTTATACAGTACCGACAACTATACCCGTTTTGTTTTTATCATTTTTGATTTGAACGAAATACAATGCTCTATTCGCCATGTTGTGGTATGTACATTTTATTGTACATGTATTACAGATATGCATAACATTTTTTTAAATCATAAGTGATACAATAGTTTAACCTGAAAAATTTGAATTGTTCACCGCCGTGGTAAGCGTTTGAAGCAGGGTAAGTAAGGGGCTGTAAGCCATTAATGGAAACGCTTCATCACCACATATGTAATAGGGAAAAGGCTCTCCATTTTCATTATTTGGGAAATTTGAAGGTTCTAGAATTTTTATCCTCTGTCTTCTTAGTAGTTTGCCAATATGAAACGCTTTGAAAACCGCTCCATCGCTATTGCACCCAAAATCACCCACATCAATAAATTGTTGTAAACAAACTGTCTTTTCCATCAATGGCAGCGACACAATTTGGTAAATTCCACAATTAATAATACCGGTGAGCATTATGTCTCCATATTGCTTCATTAAGAGTGGGCATCAATAATGGTTGCAAACCTTCCCATTCTGCACTAGCTGTTTCTTTCGCTATTCTGCCAATTGTAGTATTTCCTCTGTAGAACTGGAATGAAAGACTTTTGAAACTGTCACCTGTCGTTAGAAATCTGGAAATAAATAAAAAATTTATTGGTATTGATATTAAAAAATCAATTAAATTAAAAATATTAAATAAACTATTTTACATTTTTTTAGTGTCTAACTGTCGCGAACGTTGGAGAAATATCACGAGCATTTCTCCAGTCAGTGAAAAAGCCGCCAAGCGGTTCTGGTGCAAGTTCAAAGAAAAAATATTACTTAAATGAATACCTGGAATTCCTTTTGCCTTATTTCAAAAATAAAACCAGTGATGGAAATTTGAAAATGGTGATCTACGACAATGAAATTTTTGACGAGGTCAATAGTGATTCTGAAGACCGTGCAAACCCAAGCTTATCAAAGTGAAGTCAGTTCAATTCCTGGCCAAGCAAAATCGTCACTTGATAGACGAAGGATCAGGTCACAGTTCAAGCATCGATGAATCCATTATTATACCTAACGAGGCGGGTGCTTCTAGAAAGCGAAAATTTTCACAAAGTACTTCTGCACAATTAAATCCCGCTGACGAAGCTTTCATTGAATGGTTAAGAGAAACGAGGAGGAAATAACGAGGAGCATCCAAAAATGTCGTTTTTAATGAGTGTGCTACCAGATATGATGAAAATGTCAGACAAACAAAACAGAAGATTACGGCAGAAAATTGTAGGACTAATAGACGATATACTTGAAAATGCAGATATCTGCGAGTGCCAGTCACCTACTTCACGTGGTAGTTCATTATCGTCCTATGTATATTTTCCAACGCCAAGCTCCAATAATTCCGCCCAATATCTAACACCAAATCCGATTGTAGAAAGGTATGCATGGTCAATGGGGGAAGGTGACGGAAACTATAGGAGTATATACAGATTTATCAATGAAATGAAGATATATAATGTAAATAAATGACTGATATGTAGGTAAACAATATTTTTATCGTAAGTTCCTTTTTAGTTTTAAACCATTGATTATTTGATTTTTGCAATACGTACCTTAAAGCTATTAATAAACCTCCTCTTGAGAAATTGCTTCTCGGTAATGAGTGTCTAGCTTGGTCTAGTTTAACTTTTCTTGGTACTATCAGTTCCACCAATACTTTAAAACTGTGCTGCTCCATTCTATAAAATTCCTTAAATTTTTCTGTGTTAAGGATTTTTCTGTGTTAAGGGACAACTGCTCCTGTGTGACAGTTACAGGGCTATGGTTCAAATTATGTACATATAAAGGGGTGAATCCAATAAAGACGCAGCCGTTTCCGTTTGCGCCAAGATCGCAAAAATTGCCAAGCTGCTATGACATCCTCCTTGCTTGACGACATTTTCAATACTGAAACATTTTGTCGCACTTGTCTACGCGGTCAAGTAACATGCGATATTTATCTCATGCTGCATATTGCAAGTTGAATGTCTGATGTTTCTTTGGCCTGCCTAAAGTATTTGTACTACGCGCGGTAGTGGGTTACCATAGAAACGCGTGGGACCGACTGACATACATGTGAAGTTAATAACATCTTTCAAAAATAATTTTATTTTAATTGTCACACATTATTTATGAGGCGAATATTGTTGTATACCCGTTTTATACCATTTTGTTTATCATCATAAAAACTAGCCAAGACCGGCGAGGAAACCTGTATTGCGACGATGTTACAAAACATCGAGCATGGAACACGTTGAGTGTTCCATGCTCCAAAGCTCTATACAACTTTTATTATGGGGTGGCGGTGGTCGTGTGGTTTAAGGCGCTGGCTTTGAATGAGGCGGTCACTGTCGTCGTGGGTTCGAATCCCACGTAATCCATTGATGTTGTGTGTGTTGCGGGAAGTGTGTAAAATGTATCCAAAATCCCGTTCCTATTCACGCCGGTAACCAGGCCGGATAGGATCGGATATCCTGTAGGAGGGCGGGACTAGGATACACACACCCTGAGTCGGTAGAGCACGGAGTGGATCAACTGGGGTGGGAGCCTTAAGGGGGTACAACCGTGCTCGATGACCGTGGTTCGGAGCCCACGTTAAACTGTAGGTCCCGTCCAATTAGCCCTGGCAGCAAAAAGAGACGTTAACAGAAAGACAAGACAAGACAAGACAACTTTTATTATAAAAAGGAGACGTTAATTACTCTCTCACACACACAAAACTTTTATTATTGTCATTTCTACACATTTGCTTAAAGTTCAGTCGACATGAAATTTTATTACTTTTCACAATGTTCTGGAATGGTCTCGAGAGTTATATTTTTTCCTTTGACATTTGCATCTTTGCCTAGTTGCCTAGATACAAATATGTTCAGTCTTGGGTATTTAAAAAAATAAAAACCCTGAAATAACACCCTGTATTGGTACTGGCTTAAAACAATAAACATTTTCATAAAAATAATTTACTTATATTGTATGTTTAAAATCAAAACGCACATGGTCATCAAAGAAAACTAAGCAATTCGTTATCAGTATCAAATTAATCTGTCGAAATAATTTCATACCAACTTTAGATGTGCTAGGAGTGTTCTACTCCTATAGTACTTCTTTTCAGATGGTATGTCGTGCACGTGATAAGATTAATAAAAATTGCCCCAAACGTTCCAGAGCTTATTTGGGACGTGCCTACATACATATATATCATCCATTTTTATATTGATGGTAGGTAAGTCTCGCCTAAGATCACGAAAAGGTTTTTTCGTATATTAATGTACATTATGTTGTTCAAAAAATGTATAACAAAAGTGGAATAACAAGAAAAAAGTTTTTTTTTCTCGTAAGTAAAATGTAACCCATAAATTGAAGAATAAAATGCGATTTTTGAAAAAAATTTCACGATCTCAATACTGTGCTGTTGTTTTGTTTTAGCGCATATTATTTCCTAAATACCATCTTGCTCTTTTCAAAGTGGAAAAGCCCCTTTTTAAAGCAGTTCAAAACAGTAACCTATAAATACATGTAATCCGGGAAAGCGATACAAGAATACAATGACGGAACTTTTTAAATTTAAAAACAGTTACAATCAGTCAAAAATGAGGTTAGGAAAGTCTAGATGGAAAACTTTAAGGCTCTTCCCCCAATGTATCCTTTTACCGTTACCCTAATGTCTCTGTTAGTTATTATCCAATCTTGCTGATTTTTTAGCAACAAATGAAGACAATGTTGCCAATAGAAAAAAAAATTAATTAAAAAAATAACTTTCAGATTGTAGAGAATTTTTTTTCAATTCCATTTTGTGCTTACTATTTTCAGATGTCAGTAATAATTAGCACGTTATCAGGGAAACCGTTTCCCTATTTTCGTGTTATTTATTTCTACCTTTTAACTTCTGTCTTTGTCGATTCGCACTGGATTCGCGATGGCGGCGCCAACTTATTCATGGCCGCTCACAGATGAGCAATACTGGCAAGCATTTGTTTTGATTAAAAATATTTGAGTAATTTTTGAATTTTTGTTATTTATAGTTCATATTAATGTTTTTAGTTAAGTTGATTTCTAGTTTTGTCAGTGGCGGAAATGCTGTGGCTCACCGTTGTCACCGAATTTGTTTCTATTCTGAAAGACGTTTTTAAACGCTTTTAAACTTAATACTCATACTTTTAATAACAAAAGTTATTAATTTTTATAGCAATTTAAGCATAATAATAATTTTAATAGCATAAAAATATAGATCAGTAAGTACGCGAACTATCAAGTGATATAAGAAATTCCCCCTTCCACATTTTTGGAAGACACACATTGTGCTCAATATTTTTGCAAGAGGAATCAAAAGAAAAAATATTATGTAAAATAAATGGAGGATTGCGGATTAATGGCCGATATAATTTCAGTCGGAAACAGGAAACTCAAAATAGTCTAAGTTTATATTTAAATATGAACAATAATGCGACTGAAACATGTAATTCAGTCGTAGCTAAATTTGTTGGGGGGAAAAGAATAAATTTTTCAGTGAGAGGTAATTATGGGGTAAAATGTGCTGCGGCTGCGATATCTTACAATGAAAGGGAAAATTGCATTCCAAAATCATTAAAAAATATAAATAGTACTCCCGGCGTGCATGCACAATCCTATATTAAAACACTTAAGAACAAAAGAATTAAACGATATGCTAGAGGCCCCCAAATAAAAAAAGAAAAAATCACTGTTTCGGTGGATGAAGACAATGGAATAAAGCAAATTCCAAATGTTAAAAATTATGAAGAACAAAAACAAACATTCTTAAAATCACTATCCAAATCTAAAGAACAAATTAATATTAAACATTGAAATTGGAAGAAGAAGACAAGCAAGTAATACTGACTGGAGGCAATATCGGAGAATTATGCTTACTGCTTCTAACTTTGGTTTGGTGTGCAAAATAAGGAAAACGACAAATCCAACAAAAACAGTTAAAAGAATTCCATTTGATACATTCAATAGTTCCTCATCTATTCAATGGGGAAGAGATCACAAATATCACGCAAGGAGGGACTTTGAAAGCCAAATTAATGAAAAAGTTCATGATTGTGAATTGTTTATATATAAAGAAAATACATATTTAGAAGCAAGTCCAGATGGGGTTATAGACAAAAATAATTTAATTGGAATTAAATGTCCTTTTTTGTCGTGCAATTGCATCCCAATTGGAAGGCGAACAAAAAAAATTGGTTACCTATTTCAAGAAGGAGGTATACTTTTAAACCAAAAAAAAGACGCATAATTATTATCATACAATTCAGGGCTAGTTGCAATTACTAGTGCTAAATATTGTTTTTTTTAACGTGAACGCCGTTCAGTATGATTTGTATAATAATAGAACGAGACGATAAATTTTGGAATAGAATTCCAAGGAAATTAAAAGATTTTTACGGAATAAATAATATAAGAAGAATTTCTGCCTATTTAAAGTATAAATAATTGTATAATAAAAATATGATTAGTCAGTTGTCGCTTTCTTTTTGAAAACCGAAAAACTATTCAACAATTGTTTTTCCCTATTATAACAATTTATATTGCCTTTCAGTTGATATATCATCGAATCCAATTTTCACAATGTTAAAATTGTTTACACAACTTGTTAATCTTTGTTAATATCAAAGATAAGCTCTGCTAATCTAACATGTTAATCTTGTTGAGGTGGTGTAGAAGAATATTTACCTTTTTATGGTTCTTTGGCAACGTTATCTCTACGAAATCTTGTTTCGACGAAAGTGTCCGTCTGTCCGTCTCAAAATTTTGAAAAACTGAAAACGGATTCGGGCGAGAGTACTATCGTTTAATCGGTATTAAAAACTGTAGGAAACTTTGCGGCATTGGTACTATTCCAGAAGATAAGAGGTACACATAAAAACCATTCAAAATTAGACCCAGAAATCGTCGAATCAATACGCGCTCACATAAGTAGTGGATCGAGGGTTGGAAGTCACTACTTGCGAAATCAAACTTGTCGAGAATTTAAAAATGGTGGATTGACGATTGCAGACATGTATTAAAACTGTTATATGTGGTCCTCGTGGGTAACCCATATAAGTTAAAGAAAGTCACGACTCCTTGGTGTACTTCTTTAATATCCTAAACTATTACAAATCGTACTTCGACTCTAGATTACATTTGCGCGCTATATATGACGCCACGCTAACCTTAACTTTTCATGACATTCCTCAGCATTATAAACATAGAACATTATAAACATAGAACATTATAAACATAGAACGCCTAACCCTACATCTCCCTTTTTTTACAAACAGTAAAGTTATAAATTCAATCTGTCGGGAGGTTTTATTTTCCTGCCTTTTCTAGTCACCTTTTGGTTTACATTGTTTTCTGTAGCGCGTGGTTTACTCAGAACATCACTGTTCACTCTTGTTTTCACTCTCCGTATCACTACTTAACTCTAAATAACATTTTCTGAACTCCTCTTCCTTTTGTTGAAAGGTTTGTTCAGGTTTTTCGAACGAGCGATGTTTCTGTTGAGATATTCCTTGACTTACAACTATGAATACGCTGTTTCTCATGTACTCAGATCCATTACTCGTTTTAACAATATAAGTTCTATCTCTATCCTTTCTAATTACAATCGCTGGTATCCAGTTTCCTTTAGCTTTTAGTGTTGTTTTTAATTTCTGGTAGAACTCGAGTACCTAACTTATTGTAATTTTGTTCTTGTCTTTCCTGACTGTCTTTTAAAAATTGTTTAAATTTATTTTTGTTTATTACTTTAGGCTCTAATTTAGTTGAATCATACGGTATTCTGGTTCTCAATTTTCTGCTCATTAATATTTCTGCTGGCGAGTAATCCTCACAAATAGGCATATTTCTATAGTGAAGTAGTGCTAAGTAAATGTCTTTTTCTTCTTGCAGTACTTTTTTGAACATATTCTTCGCAGTTTGTACATTCCGCTCTGCCAGTCCATTTGACTGTGAGTAGGTAGGAGAAGTAACGATATGAGTAAACTCCCACCCCCTAACAAAATTTTTGAAATTGCCCGATGTGAATTGTGGTCCCCCATCACTAATGAGTACTAGTGGTATTCCATGTCTTGAGAAAATTGCTTTCATTATTTTTATGACACTTCCACTGGTCATATCATCTTCTAGTTCTTCGACTTCAAGAAATTTTGAATAGTAATCAACTATTAATAGATATTTTTTCCATGTAGTTCAAATATATTACAAGCTACCTTGTTTCATGGCAAAAGTTTGATTTCATGTGATTTAAATTTTCTGACATTTGTGACTTTGAGAATGTTAAACATGTTTGACATTATTCTATTCTTTGTGTTATATTGTCGCGACCTGTGTTAAGCACAGGGTCGAACACTAAGGGGTAGCTAGGGGTAGAGTAACATGAAAGAAAGTAGGCCTAAGTAAAGAGGGTATATTGAACAAAAATCGAATACATTAAAGGCGCGACCAGCGGCCAACACGACACCAGTTGAAAATAACACAAAGGAGAAGGAATCAAAAGTAATCAAAATATGGGGCAACGTAGTACAACTTAAAAAACGCGAAAAAAACAAATGATCAAAAGGGACTAATAATAATAAAAAAAGGGGACCTAAATAAAAACGGTATATGAAAATAACGACTTACCCTAAGAGGTTATCTTGGACGTGGCTCGGGGGACGTGTCTCGGAGACCGACCAAGGGCGCGATTTGCAAAACTAATGAACCTGGTTTTGTCGGTGCCCAGCCAATTTATCATTTTTTCCTGATGACCAATCAGCTTTTTGTGTCGTTATTAACATAACGTGGAAAGTTCGTCGATTCCCGGACTCTTTGGCGGATGCTCGATCTCGAATTCGAGACGTTGCGTCCGCTCGCGGGAATCGCGGGTCGAATTAGCGAAGAGTATTATCAGGGAATTGCTGAATCTATAAGTTACTGCAAAGTAGCTAAATTAGTTGCTTTGCAGAATAAGGAAAAGAAAAAAAGAAAACACATCGAAATTGGTTACTTATAAATCAGAGTCTATTTCTTCATCAAAACAGTCTAGTTTTCCCAAAACAGTGGTTTGCTTTTTATGATCTAATTAGTTATATGTTTATAGCATAGACAGTATAGTTAGTAAACATATGTTTAATAAAATGTGATAAAAATAAACCTACTACAACTACTTTTTAAATTACCAAACAATATCGACAATATGCGATAGAAAGAGTTAGTATTACATTTCTCTTGTGAGTAAAGAAACAAGTGGGTAATGCGACGTGAATTTTGTTATTTACGGGATGGAGAGTGAACCTCTAACAAGGCTAGGCAATTGGGCCGGAAAATCTCAGAAGTGTTTGTGCGTCGGTTCCTTCTATTTTTTTGCATTGAGCTGTTTATTTAATACCTGTTTTTACTTAACGTAAGTTTCCACCTCATCAAGTGAGGTATCGGTTGGAAAGAGGAAAGGCATGCGATTCTGATGCCTATGATTAATTTAATGATAATATCCTTATTGATTTTATAATTAATGTATTTTGTAACTATTTTATCACAATTTTATCTGCAAAATATAAAAGCGATAGTCAGTGGATCCAATAGTGTAATCTATAAAAAAGTCGAGTGTCAAGAGGCTACCGAAAGTGTCCTTTAACGACCATTAAATTATTGTGAAACGTACTTTTTGTACTTTAGGTGCGGAGCAACAAAAATTCATATGATTCAGGGCAATTTTTTTGTATTTTTTTATCCATTGACAATAAAAGGTCAAAAATGTATGATTTTAGCGCTGTTTTGTCTATAAGTAAATATGTTGTACTCGATCAAAGAAATAATCATCTTATAGGGCTCTAAAATATTCAAATTGAGGTGCGATAAATGTTATTTGGTGCATTTGTTGCTTAATAAAAACTAAAATGAGTTTAAAATTGAGTTTAAATAAAATTATTAATAACTCGCAAAAACAACTTTACGTCATTAATTTAGCCTAAAAAGTGAGCTCTTGTGGTGCACACTGTGTGATGGCAAATGTCAAGGCGATTCATCCAGTTCTTTTTGCAAAATCGAATTTCTTTATCCTAGACCCATTCAATTTGTCAATAACATGTCACGTTGGAATACATATGACATAAATGAATTAAACATGTTTTTTGTGTTTCACGTATGATGTACTAGAATGCTTGTATTTTTAGACGAATTTTAAAAGGAACAAAATGACCTACGAATCCTTACAATTTTTTAAAGGGATTTCTTTAAAATAGATCCCTTGCCAAGCTTCAAACACGAAGTTTTTCTAAGTGAGCAGCTGGGAGCGTTGTAGGGGAATTCTGATTTTAAGCTCACAAGGAGTGAAATAGCACCTTCAAAATCATTATATCTCTGAAAAAAATTAACATAGATCGATATTTATTATTATTATTTGATCTAGCTTTTTATGCACAATACGAATATGCAATTTGTTTTTTTAACTTGTAATTTAATGAAGAAGTTATTTGTTTAAATCTTTTAACATCAACTGTTTTTTTGCATAATGAGTATTTATATGTCTTTATTATTCACTTTGGCGCATACAGAAAAGTGTTACATAAATTGAAAGTTGTTTACTATAGTTATGGGTAATGGATATTTGTTAAATTAAATGTAAAAAATGCACCGTCTTTCAGGGATTAATTAAAATTAATACATTGTTACGTTCAAAGTAATAAGAAAAAATTAGCTTATCTTCTATGTGCAATATGGATTTTGTAAAGTTTAAAGACATCCCAGTTATTACAAATAAATGAGTTATTATAAATGTTTACATTTCAAATGAAAATGTAGTGTAGTTAAGAATACTAACAATAACTACATATATAACAGCTTGTATGTATATCTACAATAAACGAAATTTGAATAAAATTATTTATTATTATTATTTAAAAATAGTAATATTTGCATTAATATTTAAATCAATAAGGCGTTTATCATCAAATAAACCATATACATATACACTGGTAAATGTTTATAATAATTTATTTATTCATAATAACTGCGATATTGTTAAACATAAAAAAATATTTTGCACATGGAATATAGGCCATTTTTCATTATTTGAATACTTAATTTATTATTAACTTCATTTATAAAGAATAATGTAATTTTATGTCTAGTTTAGTAAATGACAACTAGTTATTATTGTATTAAACATATTTAAATTTAAGTAACACTTTTCTATACGTGTCAAAGTGAATAAAACAAAATATTTTACAAAATGTGTTTGTTAAAACGTTTAAACCGATTGCTCAAATAATTAAAGAATTTAATAAAAAACGAATTGCAAATTCGCATTGTGCACAAAAAGAATTTTATCAAAGATTAATTCAATAAATTAACAAATTCCAGGAAAAAATCGATTTATGTTCATTAGTTTCCGAAATACATTACCATGAATTTGAAAGTTCAATCTCACTTTTTGTGCACTTTAAAATCGTATTTTCTCCACAACGCTCCCGCTCACTTAGAAACCGTTCTTGTTTGAAGCTTTGCCAAGGGATCCTATCCTTTCGAAATTATTTTTTTACAGCCCAATTGTTGCTTATTTTTAAAAGACGCGACTGTACTGTATCCATTTCAAAAATCAAATAAAAAAAATGACATTTTATGGTCGTAATATTTTTGCGCAAAGAATACACAGTATATACGGATTGACCTCGCTTCAGCATACACCCTGTATAATATGGGGTGTATTTGGAAGAACACACGGTCCGCCATGTTTCTTCTCCTCCACTAATACTTGAGGTAGTATAGGCTGTTCACCTGCACGGTAAGCGGTAGTCGGTAGTCTAGACTGCGGCTCGATAGTGGTGGTTGTTATTGTTAAGGAGTCTCAAAATAACGATAGTACTGAGTGAGCTAGTGAGCGAGTCCAACGCTTTAAAAATAGTGCGTGTTCTTGTCGGCCAGACGCAGTTCGCTTCACGGACAAACTTATTTAGATGGATGAAGAAAATAAGGTAAACCCTTTTAAAATTTTTTCACGTCAAAGTAGGAACGATCCGCAAGTTTGCAGCTGGCCGAGTTCATGTACTTGTGCGCTATATTTAGCTTACAGTTGGTTCCCATTTAGCCTATTAGGGTTCGTTTGATTAATTGGCGGAGTGCCTACCTAATTAAAAGTTCGAGTGAACTCGGCTGTTTTTAATTTTCCGCCTTCAATTCAATTGTGAAAATTCGCTGTCTTCAACGTTTACAACTGTAGGTGACGCCAAAACGTTTAATTGGTAATAATAATTTAATAATACTAACTGCTTAGTATTAAGGGTATTTTCTATAAATAAATTGAAACTCAAATAACATGTCCCATAAGTCAACGGTTAACACGAATTTACTTTTGGCGCTATTTCAACTTTAAAATAATTTGGATGAAATAGGTTTTGGTTTACTTATTTTCATTTGTCCTATTTTTATTAAAATGAGGTAACACACAAAAACATAACGATTTTAATAAGGGGAAATACTGTTCACATTATATAACGCAACCCTATTTTTATCGACAATCGGTCGACAATAAGGTAGATGACAGTAGAAAAAAAAAACTAAATTTTTCTTTCTATGACAGATTGAGTGGTAAAGATATTGAAAATCGACTATTATGGGTCAATAAGAATACATAATTTTTAATAAAATAAAAACATGCACACACACATATTAGTCATGTGTTCTCCGCTTGACGTCACTGCTCAATACTCTATCATTTTTTTATGTCTGCGCGCTCTACTTCTAAACAAAATTCGATTTGAAGCGTCAGTGGTGTTTTATGATTTTATATTGATCGAGTATTGAACGTTTTCATGTTTTTTTCCTAATTTCAAGTGTTAAGTTTTAGTATTATTACTAGTTTTTTTAATTGTTAATGGCTTATAGTTTAAAAATTTTATCCTCGCACTCGAGGATGTGTCAAGTTTCAATCATTTAAGGACCTTCGTCAAAAGCCGTAAAATTTTCAATAACATACTTCAACAACTTTTTTGTACAATAAATAAAATTCGGGAAATCTCACTCCCACACTATGTGGGAAGTGGCGATGAATCGAATCTTCGAAGATATTCATCTCATCCCGTGTGGAACCTACTTAATGCCTATTCTATGTTTACGACGTTTTCTTTACGTAGGTAGCTAATAACTAATAACCATTCAAGTTAAAAAACACCAAAAAATCCGACGACTTTTATTTTCAATGTTACTAAACTGCCTTTAAATAATTTGTTTTACATGTGCAATAAAATCAGACAAATTGAACCACACGTCGTAGAATTGCCATAGTTCTACCCAGTGAAACTTTGTTTTGTTCCAAGTCGGTGGTGGTATTTCCAATGGCTGAATCTAGGTCGAAGTAGACTTTTCTTCGCTTGTTCGGTGTCATGTTGATTTCTAGCCTGTTTCGTAAAAGTGTATTATGTTTGGCATCTTCTTTGAGGGCATTGACCAATTGGCAAACAATGGGCTGACTTTTCCCAACTTTATATTCAATTTGCTATGCCAAGATTCCAAAGGGTTTGTCGTCCTGTGTTTTTCCTTGTAGCAATTCCACATATTCCCAATTGCGTCATTTTCCAGCCACTGCCTACCGAAGTAGTCATTGAACTGCTCCAGTGTAGTGTCCACAGGTGCAGATTCCATGATGAGAAGACAT
This sequence comes from Cryptocephalus moraei, assembly GCA_946251905.1. NCBI lineage: Eukaryota > Metazoa > Arthropoda > Insecta > Coleoptera > Chrysomelidae > Cryptocephalus > Cryptocephalus moraei. Next base: position 25,509,943 of record OX276463.1, on the reverse strand, counting down.
CCATCAACGATTTTTACGGGCAGTAAATGTGATAACGCAGCACACATTTTAACGTGCCATCTTACGTCAATTTCAGTTTTATATTTTTGAACGAGTTCCAAATCCTGCACTTTCCGCCAAAGGCTTTGATTGAAGTGGAAATTGCAACCCTTTAAAATGGTGTTGGGGAAATGTTTTTTCACTGTATTAATCATGGACCTTTGAAAGTCTATTTTTAATGTTTTCAGTTGGAACTCGGGCCCGACTTTTTTTTAAGACAGAAATCAATCTCAAAGATGTTTTTTCTCGTCTATCTGGCAACAATGCATATAAAACAGCAATTATATTTGTCGATTCTTGAGTACTTCCCAAATCGCAATGGATGGTGTAGAGTTGGTGAAACTGTTTATAACTTTTAAAAGTCCCATCACCAAAAAAGTCGATCGCTTGTTTTAAGCAATCCCTTCCTGTTTCGTTTGCAAATGCCACAACTCGGTCTCCTACGACATCATCAATTAAGAGAAAGTCCTGAACAAGTTCATTGGAGAGCGTGATGTCGTCACTTGACTTAAAACTGGAAAAGCCCAGCGCTTTACGTCGGTTACGATAAAGTGACAATTTCTTAGACACAAACAATGGAATTTTAGTGACAAAACCTAACCCAGCGTCTTTAATGTAAAGGTACCTCGAGTCAGTTGTTAACGTACCTTTCCATTGCTTGGCATTGCACACCCAAAATATAGAGATACTCATCTTTTTCCGATACTTATATTCTCCGCAAAGCACCATGGGCATATCTAAACAAAAGTAGAATTAATTTTTCGTTCACGTAAATACGGTATTTGACTAAATTCGGTAAATCACTTTTAAAGGTTTACTGTAATGTACTATACCGCCTACATAAATGTAAATACTTGTGAAATTTGTATTATCAATGAAAATAGACATTGAAATTTGAACGAAATTACTGCTTACAAGAGAAAAATCAAGTCACTCTCCAAAATTACACAGTGTTATAATTTTTCAATGCGAAAAAAATTAGAAACAAATGACACTATATAATATCTGTAGTTTTGAGGAAAAAACATTAAAACAAAAACAAAAATGAATGGAGTGAGGGAAAAAACGAATGATAAGTATCTATATACCTTTTGAACCATCAGTTATTAAAGTCTCGAACAGGCGACAGATTACTCGGGGCGAAGAGTTGTTATAAGGGGTGAAGTTTGTTAATTTCTCGGGCAAATTTCGGCATCGATCAGAAGCTTCAAAATTTATGTAATGATAGGTCTTACCATAACTGAATGAAACTCCAAGCGGCGGACACATGAGTGGGTGTAAAGGGGGCGGCGGACAAGGGTAAAGTGGGGAAAATTTATGGAAAAATTCGTAAGTTTATTCCTGTTTACGAATTCCATATTAATGATGACGTTGAAATTTCAGCTCTAGCTCTCCGCCTTTTCACCCCCTTCACCCTTGTCCGCCGCCTCTTTGCACCTACTTATGTGTCAGCCGCTCGGAATTTCGTTTAGTTATGATAAGACCTATCATTACAAAAATTTTCAAGAGTATTATCGATGCCGAAATTTTCCCGAAAAATGAACCATTTTTACCCCTTATAACTACCCTCCGCCCCAAGTAATCTGTCCGCCTGCTCGGAACTTTAATAACTGATGGTAATTGAGTTTATTCCTGTTTAGGAATTCCATATTACTGATGACGATGACGTTGAAATTTCGGCTGTAGCTCTCTGCGTTTTCACCCCTTTTACCCTTGTCCGCCGCCCCCATTGCACCTACTTATGTGTCCGCCGCTTGGAATTTCGTTTAGGTATGGTAAGACCTATCATTACATACATTTCTAGCGTATTATCGATGCCGAAATTTTCACGAAAAATTATTAACTTTCACCCCTTATAACTACCCTTAGCCCCAAGTAATCTGTCCGCCTGCTCGGAACTTTAATAACTGATGATAATAGAGTTTATTCCTGTTTACGAATTCCATATTACTTATGACGTTGAAATCTCGTCTCCAGCTCTTAGTCAATTATTGGTTCTGAACGTTTTAATGTGTCCATTTGCAAATTTTAACGTATAATATTGTAATGCGAGAAGTAAACAAAGCGACACATGTTTACTCCTTCAAAAGAATAACTACGACGCGTACAAGACAGGTGCATGAACAGGTGCATGAACATTTCCTGCGTAGGCGTTCTAGAATATACTAGAACGTTCTTTATCGGGGTTGGGGGTGTATATATAAGGGGGCTTGTGATCGAGGGAGTTAGTTAGAAGTAGAGAAGCAGAAGTGAACGCGACATACGATCCGAATGCGGAGCAGTACAAATAAATTATGTAGTGTCTAGTCTAGTGAACAAGTAGTTTAGTGTGTTAAATAAATTAGTGTTCAATTAATGTAAATAAATTATAAAATAAACGTTACATTGGTGTCAGAAGTGGGATCATGAAGAAGTTACGCGAATTAAAAGTGGCCGAGTTAAAAAAAGAACTCGAGGAACGGGAATTGGAAACAGGAGGGAGGAAGACTGAACTCCAGGACCGGCTCTCGGCATTTTTGAAAGAAAATGGCCAGGACCCGGAAGTTTTCGAGTTCGAAGACGATGACATCACGAAGCAAATCGCCGCCCAGAGGGAAGACATCACTGCTCAAATCGCTGCCCAGAGGGAAGAAATCGCCGCCCAGAGGGAAGACATCACTGCTAAAATCGCCGCTCAGAGGGAAGACATCACTGCTCAAATCGCTGCCCAGAGGGAAGAAATCGCCGCCCAGAGGGAAGACATCACTGCTAAAATCGCCGCTCAGAGGGAAGATATTTCTACCCAAATCGCCGCCCAGAGGGAAGATATTTATACCCAAATCGCCGCCCAGAGGGAAGATATTTCTACCCAAATCGCCGCCCAGAGAGTAGATATTACTGCACAAATCGCTGCCCAGAGGGAAGAAAGCGCCGCCCAGAGGGAAGACATCACTGCTCAAATCGCCGCCCAGAGGGAAGACATCACTGCTCAAATCGCTGCACAGAGGGAAGACATCACTGCTCAAATCGCTGCCCAGAGGGAAGAAATCGCCGCCCAGAAGGAAGAAATCGCCGCCCAGAGGGAAGATATTTCTGCTCAAATCGCCGCCCAGAGGGAAGAGATAACCGACCAGATTGAGGCTCAGCGTAAGGAGACTGAACAGAAGATCAAGCAGTTGGAAGAAAGACTAGAACAACTCAGTAGCGGCGAGACGAAGGAAGAAATAAAGGCGGTTGTTCAACAGAACTCGATATCCATCAATTGAGTGACGCCCCCAACGTTCGATGGAAAAATTCCGTGGGCCAGCTACAAGAAGCAGTTTGAAGCAGCAGCGGAAGCTAATGCTTGGTCCCCTCACGAGAAAGCTGTTTCCCTAACGGTAGCCTTACGTGGAGAGGCGTTGGAAGTTCTTCAGACGCTATCCACCGAGGAAGCCGGGAATTACACGGAGCTGCTGAGGCGACTGGAAATGCGGTTCGGCCAAACACATCTGGAGCAAGTCCATGAATCCCAGATGTCCAATCGCCGTCAGAGATCGAACGAGACCCTGCAGGAGTTCGAAGCGGACGTAGCCAGACTAGTGAGGTTGGCGTATCCCACGGCGCCGGAACAGATGATGGAGTGCCTCGCAGTACAGACGTTCGTGAGCGGGCTGCGGGACCAGGAACTGCAGATGGCCCTGAGGCTAGCTCGACCGAAAACAGTAATGAACGCGCTCGCCATCGCACTAGAACATGAGGCAGCAATGGAAGCCTCCCGCATTCACGGTTGTGCTCGAGCTGTTACCGAGGAGGTAGGCACAGAAAAACTCGTGGAGAAGGCCGTCCAGCAGATCATGGAGTTGCTGTCAGCACAGAAGACGCGGCCCAAAACAGCGGTGCCGGCAAAGGCCCCGGAAAAACTAATGCGAGTCGATAAAAGGGAGGGGACGTCGACCCGTGGCAATAGGAACCCCCGGGCCAGTATAGCCTCGTTTTCCCACCAATTGGGAAGCGCGTACGTCGATGGCACTATCGACGGGAGATCCCACGCCATGCTTGTGGACACGGGAGCTACGAAGACGATCGTACGCTCGGAAGTTGTGAGGGACCGTAGGAAGATTAGGCCAAGTAGGTGGCAATTGAGAACTGCCACTGGGGAGAAGGCAGTAATACACGGTGAAGCGACGGTTAGCATGACGTTGGGACGAGTAAAGTTTGACCATCCCGTTCTCATAGCCGAAATTGAGGAAGACGTCATACTGGGAATGGACGTCATGAGGAATCATGGATTCCAGTTGGATTTCGGACACCGAGTGCTGAGGATCGGTCAAGAAGAATTACTGCTACACAATCGTGACAACTTTGTGTTAGACGTAATAATGGCAGAAGATGTGATTCTCCCGGAACGAAGCGAAACGATCACCTCTACCTGTCTGAGGGGTGTTGTGGAAGAGGGAATTCCAGCCGTGATCGAACCAGAAAACGATGACAATCGACTGGCTCGGGGGGTACTGGTAGGAAAGGCGCTTGTTACTCTCTCAAGCGAAGTGCCTGTGCGGCTACTCAACATCAATCAGTACCCGGTCACCATCAAGAAGGGTACGAAGCTGGGCACATGTATAGCCGCATCAGCCATCGTAAGGGGCGTTAGTGAGGAAGAAAGGTCCAAACACACTCCGCAGGACTTGAAAAAAATTCTTTCCCAGACCAGTGCGTTTCTCTCGCCCACACAGAAACAAAAGGCCCACGAATTAATAAATAAGTACCAGGACATATTTACCACCGAGAATGGAAAGCTGGGAAAGACCAAGGTCGTGACACATAAAATTGACACGGGCGAGACACGACCGATTCGACAAACAGCAAGACGACTACCTTTGGCCAAACGGGAGGAAGCCGAGAAAATTATCAAGGACCTAGAGCGGGACGGGGTCATCGAGCCGTCAAGCAGTCCATGGGCCTCGCCGGTAGTACTGGTGAAGAAAAAGGATGGAACTACTCGATTCTGTGTAGACTACCGGCAGGTGAACAGTGTCACCAAAAAGGACAGCTACCCGCTACCACGTATCGACGACACACTCGATACCCTTGCTGGATCCACGATATTTTCGACCTTGGATTTAAAAAGCGGCTATTGGCAAGTCGAAATGGACCCTGCCGATAAGGAAAAGACGGCATTTACCTTCGGTAACGGCCTGTGGCATTTTACAGTCATGCCATTCGGACTTTGTAATGCCCCAGCGACGTTTGAGAGGCTGATGGAGAGCGTGCTAATGGGTCTGACGTGGAAAACGTGCCTAGTCTATTTGGACGATGTCATCGTGATGGGCAAGACCTTCGAAGGACATCTGAGAAACTTAGAGGACGTCTTCCAGAGACTGCAAGGTGCGGGACTGAAACTGAACCCTAAGAAATGTCAGCTCTTCAGAAGGAAGGTCTCATACTTAGGGCACGTAGTGAGCAGAGAGGGCGTCGCCGTTGATCCGGACAAGACAAGTACGGTGAAGGAGTGGCCAATACCGGTAGATAAACACCAGTTGAGGAGTTTTCTGGGCCTCTGCACGTACTACCGACGATATGTCCGGATGTTCTCCGACGTCGCTAAGCCGTTGACAAGGCTCACGGAAGAAGGACGAAACTTCTGTTGGGATGAGGAATGCCAGTCTGCCTTCGACGAGCTGAAGAGGAAGTTGACCAGTGCCCCAGTGCTGAGTTTTCCTCTGCCAGAAGGACAGTTCATCCTGGACACCGACGCGAGCAATGTGGGAATTGGAAGTGTTCTGTCGCAGCGCCAGGAGGGACAAGAACGTGTCCTTGGATACTTCAGCAAGGTACTCTCCAAACCAGAAAAGAATTACTGCGTCACCCGGCGTGAATTATTGGCCATCGTCAAGTCCATCGAGCACTTCCATAAATATTTGTGTGGAAGGAGGTTTCTGATCCGGACCGATCATGCTGCTCTTAAATGGCTCCTCCAGTTTAAGAATCCCGAAGGACAGATCGCTCGCTGGATCGAGAGGCTCCAGGAGTATGACTTTGTCATAGAACATCGGCCAGGACAGAGCCATGGAAACGCAGACGCACTCTCGAGAAGACCATGCCCTGATGAGTGTCCTCATTGTCATAGAGCTGAGGAAAAGTCCGAGAAAGTCTATCGAACGACCGTGGTCGCCGAGGGATGGACACCATCCTCGTTACGACAAGAGCAAGGAAAAGACCCGGTTCTCAAAGAAATCCTGGTTTGGAAAGAGGGAGGAGAGCGTCCTGAGTGGCAAAAGGTATCACCTGGCTCGCCAAAACTCAAGAGCTATTGGGCACAGTGGGACTCGCTAGTGGTTGAGGATGGACTACTAAAACGCGTACTGGAGAGCCAAGACGGGACGGAGGAAAGACGGCAGTTGATAATTCCCTCCAGTAAAATCCCGGAGGTCTTGCGGCACCTTCACGACGGATCGTCTGGCGGACATTTAGGGATCAAGAAAACGCTGCAGAAGGTACAGGAGCGCTTCTACTGGATCAATTGTTCAGACGACGTGAAGGACTGGTGCAAGAAATGTACTACATGCTTTGCAAGTAATGGGCCACAAAGACGACCGAAAGCTCCCATGAAACAATATAACGTCGGAAGCCCCTTCGAAAGGATCGCTATTGATATAGCAGGACCCTTCCCTGAGACCGAAAAGGGGAATAAATACATCTTGGTCGTGATGGACTACTTTACGAAGTGGGTAGAAGCGTACCCTCTCCCTAATCAGGAGGCAGAGACAGTGGCCGATGTGCTAGTGAAGGAGACGATCTGCCGGTTTGGAGTACCCATGGAATTACACTCGGATCAAGGAAGAAACTTTGAGAGTGGCCTATTCCGGAGGATCTGTGAGAAGTTTGGGGTACGAAAAACAAGAACCACGGCCCTTCACCCTCAGTCTGACGGCATGGTAGAACGAATGAATCGCACCCTCAACCGCTATCTAGCGAAAATGGTCTCGTCACATCAAAGAGACTGGGACGAACACGTGCCGTTCTTCCTGATGGCCTACCGCTCGGCCGTTCATGAGTCGACAGGACAAACTCCAGCCAAAGTCCTGTTCGGGCGAGAACTTAAACTGCCCTGTGATCTAATCTTTGGCGCTAGACCGGACGAGGACGTTTCGGGGGAAGATTACGTCTCCAGGATGCGGCAAAGGATGAACGAGATTCACGATCAAGTCCGATACCAACTAAATATCGCCAGTGATCGCATCAAAGAGCGTTACGACATCAACGCTAAAGAGGGTGGCTACCAAATGGGAGATCGAGTTTGGCTGTACAACCCACAGAAGAAACGTGGTTTGTCCCCTAAGTTACAGACCAATTGGGAAGGTCCCTATGTTGTGAAGAAACGAATCAATGACGTGGTCTACCGGGTAAGCAAACTACCAAATGGCAAGCCGAGAGTGGTGCACTTCAATCGGTTGGCACCCTATGAGGGATCGCACGATGAGGCGGAGGTTCCCCGAGTAAGAAAGACGTTGGCGCAGGAGAACGAACTTTCGTTCGAAGAATTTATGAGCGCCTACGGGGGTACCGGAAAAGCACGGTATGGGATAACCTGTGAAAAACAACAGGATTTGTTCAGCGTACCTGAAGAATACTCGTTGGCCCATTGTGTGTCCACCGACCTGGTAATGTCACGAGGTATCGCCACGGTTTTCAAGAAGAAGTACGGGCGCTTGGAACAACTCAGAGCGCAACTCCCGGAGATTGGCAAGGTTCTGGAACTACGTGACAACGTAAGACATCTTTTATCTGGTTACGAAGGAGATCGGGTCCCTTAAACCATGTTATCACGATGTATGGCGAACCTTGCATAGGCTACGAGACCGACTGCTGGAGCTCGACATCAGGAAGCTAGCTGTCCCCAAGTTAGGTGCTGGACGAGATCAGCTGGACTGGAGGGTTGTCCGGAATATGCTGGAAGTAGTGTTGAAGAATACCGGAGTGGAAGTTTTAGTCTGCTGTTTTGGGCCTGCACCATGTCGACTCGGGAAGACGGTCCCCTGTTATTTTGACGCCACGTCTCGCTGTAAGCGGGGGGCTAACTGCAGGTTCCTGCATGGGCCTACCAGGGATACGTTCCGAGACGAAACGTCTCTAAGGCGGGGGCAGTGTAATGCGAGAAGTAAACAAAGCGACACATGTTTACTCCTTCAAAAGAATAACTACGACGCGTACAAGACAGGTGCATGAACAGGTGCATGAACATTTCCTGCGTAGGCGTTCTAGAATATACTAGAACGTTCTTTATCGGGGTTGGGGGTGTATATATAAGGGGGCTTGTGATCGAGGGAGTTAGTTAGAAGTAGAGAAGCAGAAGTGAACGCGACATACGATCCGAATGCGGAGCAGTACAAATAAATTATGTGGTGTCTAGTCTAGTGAACAAGTAGTTTAGTGTGTTAAATAAATTAGTGTTCAATTAATGTAAATAAATTATAAAATAAACGTTACAATATATTCTGACTCTAGTACATAAAAAAACCAAATATTCATATGGGAAAGAGCGAGAAGGGTGATGAAAAGGAACCTTCATAAACTCGCTACTTAACCTATGCTCTACACATTTACTTAGTGCTACTTCATTGAACATGTTTAAAAATATTTCTTCTAACGACATTAAATAAGAAATGAAGGAATTTGGAGGTATTGTCAGTCCTCCAAAGGGACCTTTACTACCTTCATATGCCTTCAAATGGGCAAATATTGTTGAATGGTCTACCTCCAAGTGTGATGTACAATATTCAAGACATATATCACAGGAATGTTGCAACAGGGATTTTTTCAAGAAACAGCCAGATAAATACACAAATGCGTTTTCTTCTACAGTTTTAACATTCTTGTAATCTGTAGAATATGTCTTTAAAATCGATATTTTTTCGTGCGGTACCATCAGTGCAGATTTTATGTTGTCTACATGGTCAGGGGTGAACGCTAATAATAAGTCTTTGGTGTCGTCGCAACAATTAAAACCTTCCATTCTTTCATAATAACGCAGCGCAAGTAATTTTTTAAATGCCCTACAAAATTGAATAGGTGTCGGATTTCTCGCGTATCTTGAAGCATTTCTAATTTGACCGAAAAAAATTTTTCTATACAATCTTGATTTAAATGACTAGTTAGATGAAATCGATACCCATTTTTTTTGCAAATTGGTCCATAAAAATTTTACAGATGATATTGTTAATCTTCATCCAAAGATAAATTTTAATATATTCGTTACATTTTTACCTGCCATGTTGATGATTTTTAAGTTTTTAAATAAATTGTCCATGTAATTTAAAAATAATATTTGGCTGTCAATGCCCCGAAATGGTTGACAATCTTCGAAATTTCTAACATTTAACATATCAAAGAATTTCTTGATGTCTTTTATAATATGTGCAGTCACTTGTGCGTCGATAGGTAACTTCTCGAGCTCTATGTAGGTGAGCATAGCAGTTGCTACAGAATGGCTTAATGTTTGTGCCGCTAATTTAACTTTCATTTTTTGAAATGGGTTCGGATAAATATGATCATCTGTTAACCTTGGAGCTAATCTAATTTGCCTGGTTTTGTCAAAGTCATAAAGCATTTCTAAAAACTTTTTATCGGTGGTTCCGTTTTCCAAATGAAAGGTATAGAGAAAAAAAATATTTCTCGTTGATTTTAAAAGGTGTGGAACATCGAAAATATAACAAACAGGAGATTCGTCTACAAAAAAGTATGGACGGTCAATATTTACATTTAAGCAGGATCTTACAGCTTTATAAAAAGTTGGACCCTGATCAGATACTGCACCTAAAACATTTAGTCCTATTGATCTGAGCTGTCTAACACTATTGAATATTATCGATTGTAAATCTGCAACGTTAGTAAAATTTTTTAGGAAAAAATATGCCAATGGTTGTTTCCAGTTATATGCAATAGCCCTGACCATACTACTAGAACACTTGTAGCAATATTTACAGATTTGTTGTGCAGCACCTCTTCAAAACCCACAATTTCATCTCGCCATATATTATAGGATAGATTAGACTTTAATGACATTTCATCTAAACAAATTATTACACATTTAGCTGTACCATCTAAAGTAGAAACCCTTATCTCCAGAATTTTAAAAATAAATACATTAGATCCAGGATGTACTTGCCAATGCTGCGTCATTCGATTAGCGTAGTTTTCCCTAGTGAGCTTCCCTAAAAAATTTAATTAAGCCTTTATGAAGCTTGTTGTCTCAATCGGATAAGTGACATCTAGAAAATGAAGAACATCGCTCATTGTAGTGTTCTTTCTTGAAGATGAAAATCGCAGTTTTTTCTGCAATGTGCGAATTCTTTGTTTTAGAAATCTTTTCCTAGGTGTATTAACAGTTAATTGCGTCGGTGTTTGAATTCCCGGACAAAGTGATTCAGGACTTCCTGAAGGGTTTTCTTGAATCTCTGTTTGGACGTTAACATAATGTGAACAACATGCTTGTTGATCGGTCATCGTAGCTACGTCTCTTCTAATAGGCGGTTCTAGCGATGGGGCTAAATTTAGCGTAGGAATAGCATTTCGTTTTAGACGTCGTCTGACAGAAGATGTATTTGCATTAAGAAATGCATTGGTGTCAAAATTACGACTTCAAATCCGAATACGACTATTCAAATCCGAATACGACTATACGCTTCTTCGGGTGTCAGACTAGCAAATTTATGGCTACCCTACCACTAAATCCTAAAGAGATTTTCCATTGCTGCTATTGTGCTTTTGTGTGTCGTATAGAGGCGACATTGCCGTTCTCGAGGGGAAGTCGTGAAAGTATCGAATTGAGTTGGGAAGTGAAGATGCGTGCGTAAAGCAACACAATGTCGCGCAGTGTGTGAATCCTGAATCCCCACTTGTTTTATCGTGGTTAATTCGAGTTCCGTATTATTTATTGTAAAAATATATCTGGCCGGTGATTGCTAATTAAAAATTGGATAAACAAACTGTATTATTTTAAGAATTTCCACCGCAGAGATTTCTAGTTTTCGGGATTTGACTGAATGAAAAATGAACAAGGTTTCTTTCGAAAAAATGTTTATTACAGCCTGAGCTACAAACTACCAGATTTGATAAGCGATTGACAATAAACTAATTATTTATTTATCGTGTAGCGTAAAAACCTCCCCCAGTGCCGGTTTTGGCTCAGACCGTAACCCTGTGTTATCGAAGATAGAGGTCCGATTCAAATCTTGAAAAGATCACAAAACAAAACATATAACTACTTATCCCAACAACTTAAAGATATTAATACCAAAAAGAGGTAATAGAAAAAAAGTAAAAAAGAACAGATTTCCGGGCTGTTGTGCTGTGGTCCAGATAGGTCTCTTGAACCTGACGTTTCGTCTGCAAACAACGGCAGACATCTTCAGAGGCCGTGTGGCCACGATCTCAGTATTCTTCTGAGATGCGCGTAATTTCCTTTTTCCGGTGAAGGGTTTTTACCTGTGTAGGGTTGTTTTTGACCGTTGATGTTTTCAATGCTTTCAAACCGTCGAACTAGTCCTGAAAAGTCTTCCCCGTAGAGGCGCGTAATCCAAAATCGTAGGTTTTTCACGGCCGGAATCACTGTAAAAAAAACACAGATTTCCGGGCTGTTAAGCCGTGGTCCAGACAGGTCTCTTGAGCCTAGCGTCGCGTCGCGGACGCGCACCTCAAAGGAATAGCGAGATCGCGGCCACATTTTTTTTGCACCTTCTTATGTATGGTGGGCTTAACTGAAGATAACTGAAAATCAAAAAGTACCGTTAATTTTGCGCCCTGGATAGATATACATTCGCGTATAAAATTTTCCGCTTTCGTCCAACGATGAAAAGAATTGACGGAAAAGATGGGTCTCTATTTTGAGTTATTGCTTATCAAAATCGGTCAACTACGTACCGAGATACTTGCAAAATTCCTTTATTTGTGCAATTATTGAAAATGTTAATATTCTTTCAAAAAATTAACAAATCATATTTAGTACATTTTCCAACGGTCTCTATGGGATCTCTCAATGTATGTAAAATTTACAAAGTACTCGGAAAGGCGTATTATGACGGAATTTATTCTGCGGGACCTGTATTAAATTGTTAGAGAGAAAAAACGGGTTGATTTAATTTAATATAACAGCTAAAAACTGGTTGTAAATAATGTGTAATAATGTAAATAAATAAGCTTGCTAAAAAAAAACAGTTTTGTACCACTGCAACCTGTGGAAAATATTATGATCCATATGGATGGTATTAACCTATTAGGCAGCTCCCATGACATTGTTTATTTCTTTTGGAGTTTAGCTGTGAAAGAATGGTTTTTCGCTTATGACTCATTAAGCAAAGAATGTTCTGTATGAAAGATATAGGTATTTTTTATATTTGTAAAACTAGCCGGGACATGTCAAACTATTGTAGATCAATTAATTAACGTGAAATCCGTAAAAATAATTTAAAAACGTTTTCCTCGATGCTTCATAATTATTGTGAAAAGTTTGTAGGCTTGAAATGTCATGAAAACGGAGCAATTGTGGTTTTCAATATGCGTTCAAAATTTCAGCGTAATTGGATTATCATTTTATGTGATCTTGTAACTGTAATTTACATTGTAATTATAATTGATAGTGTAATTATAAGATATTGAAACACATGATTTTTACTACTTACTTATTATTGCTTATTAATCCTTGGGCCGGCTAGCACAAAAATAAAATATTCATGTGTGGTTGAAAAAAAATATCAAAGATTTGATTATAGCTGCTTTTAATTAAGTATTTCAAAAAAAAATAGGAACAACAAGATTCCGCAATACCTAATTTACATTAAAACAAATATTTGAATTGTTAACTACGTCAGTATTTTAAAATAATTATTTCAAACCTTAAAAGCTTTTGATAATCTGTCTAAGACAGATTGTTTGAATTCGATCGATCGATTAATAGTTTGTTCACTAATGGGCCCATAAATAAAAAGAATCTACCTTTGTTTATCACACCGACACTGAGTAGATCCGGAAGCTGATGTGTTCGGCCTCAACAGGCAGAGGCCTGTTTGGGGCCACTCGCATGGTGATAGCAGCTCTCGGCGGCTTATCCGCTCCTTGCGAACGGCGCTAGAGAAGTCCCTCGTAGCTGCTCTGTCGCTCTATCTCCTGCGGGAACCCGGAATTTCTTGAGGACGGGGGGCGCAACACACAACCGGTCGAAAGCACAATAGCGTTTTAAGGCGGGGCTCCACCAAACTGGGCTAGCCCGGCGGCACTAGCGGCTTTGCCGCCGGTACAAAATGCAGTGGCTTGCAGCGGCTTTGCCGCGGAATTGAACTCGACTGCACCAAACAAGCCAGTGGGCATGTATCGGCTCTCGGCTTGCACAGTTGATTGTATTTAATAGCGAATCGGTTGTTATTCTTATTTTTAAAAGTACTATCTCTGGGATCCCACAAATTAGTTTCATTTCGAAATAACTCTATCAACATTAGCACCTTTTCTTCATTCCATTCGGTGGAAAAATGGCCAGCATGGCCACCGTAACTATTTTCCTTTTCCGTATCCATTCTGAAGTTCCACTGTATGGTTCAAAAGTTTAAAACCGACTGAAAACTCGCATTCGCACTCGTTGAAAACAACGTACCCGCACAAGCCGCTGAGCCGCCTTTGATCTTTACCGACATTTGGCCGCTGGCAAAATTATGTCGGCGGCCTCGATGCGTGTTTTGCATTCAATTTTTCTTCGGCAAATGCCGGCGGGTTATGCAGGCGGCACGCGCCGCCGGGCTAGCCCAGTTTGGTGGAGTCCCGCCTTTACTCGCACCGATTCAGTCTCGTATTCGTTGTTGGTTGTGCACCGCACTAAACTCTTACGTACCGATTCCACGCTGCCTATTCTAACAACAGTGGCCCCTCGATTTATGAGGCTCACTCGTTAAAAGTTTGTATACAGAACCGATACACACTGATTGATTTCTAAAGAGCACATAAATACTCAAGCAAAACTAACTAATACCAAACCAAAAAACCAACTTGAATTCATCTCAAAATTGGGCAGCCGAACCCTCGAGGGTTTGACCGTCCTACCCCTTTTGAGGCCCGAAGCTAAGTCCCTTCTTCCTTCTGACAATTCCTTCAACTAACCCCCACTTATCACCAAAAAATAAATCCTGACCTATGACTGAGTTTCCAATTTCCATTTCTTCTAATTTCCAGCCTATCACCGCCCGGTCAAATCTCTACTGGGCGTTAACAATCTCCCTCTCTTTACGAGACACTTCACGTCAGAAGCACGTGATCCTAAAAATCCGTTTTCCAATTCCAAAAAATAATGACCGTGAGATTGGAAGGGGCGCTGCGATGTCGCGACTTCTCGACAAAACAATCCACACATCTTCTTAAGTAAATAAACTAAAGCTTCGCTTCGAATTCGTTGCTATGCGAAATTCAAGCCGCTTTTAAGACCAAACCAAATTAACGGGGGGGGGGACATTGCTCGTTAACCCGGGATATTTGAAAATCGTAACGTAACAATTTGTAATTGTTTTTATCTCAGAAGGCATATATTTACAGAGATGTGAGGTATATTTAGAAAAGTATACTTTATGATTAAGTTGTAGAAAAATAGTACTAAGGCGGGGACGTTATTTTCGCTAAAAAACAAATTAAATAACGGTACATAAGAAAATCGATGTTATTTCTGATTTCAGATTCAAATATCATATATCTTTAATCACAGGTAGGTAGGTACATATTATTTCATATATAATATATATATATATATAAATTTAAATTCATACCTATGTATTGATTTATTTTATTAATGTGTTTAAGTTTTTCACTGATACTATTTATTTATTTATCCAACTTATCAGTGTTTTTAAATTACCATAAATCTCTGTATATTTTTAGGTATTACAAAATACATAATTTTTACCAAATTACATCCCAAAATTTCACTTACATTTAATTATGAAAATTAAAGAAAATTATAAAACGCATAAAATTAATACCTGTATAAAACAGTTACAGTGTTACATTGTGTAACAGTGTTAAAACAGTATTAGAGCTCATAATGGTTTGAAATGTTTGTGACAGGTAAAAATTGAACATTTCATTATTTATTGAACAAAGTGCGATAGCATATATTCTCGTTATCGAGAATAAGAAATGGAAATTAAGGTGGATTTTCCTTTGTAGGGATTATTCAATTTGTTTATGAACGAACAGAATGTTCTCTCTTTAATGTCACTTCCTACAGTTACTTCACATATCTGTAATAATTTGGCTGAATGCTGAGGAATTTGACCTTAAAAATATGCTCTCTTAGACATACAATTATAATATCTCATAAAGTAATAATGGAATCACGCTAAAATTTTGAACGCTTATTGAAGGCAATAAATACTCTGTTTTAAAGACTTTTCAATGCTTCTAACCTATTTTACAATGATTATTGAGCATTGAAGGAAACAGCGTTAACAACTGATCTTCACAAATCTCGTTAAATTAATTTAACTATTTTGACATGTCGCGGCTCATTTTGTAGACATGAAAAAATCTATATATTTCATACACAACTTTCTGTGCCTAGGTTAATACTCTTGGAGCCATAAGCGAAAAACTATTTTTTTTTTACACCTAATCCATAAAATAAATAAACAATGCCATGTGAGTCGCCTATAGCATTTCTATAGGTTAATACTACCCAGAGGGCTCATAACATTTTCCATAGGTTGCTGTGGTATAAAACAGACATTTATTCCCATAAGGAGCCCTAAGTCGATTTTCGCGCGTGCAGGTCTTTGGCTGACGCCCGTCTCCTGTAAAAATAAATAATCCTAATAAATAAGAAAGTAATAATTATCCTGTTAGGGCCCCTGCCAGGGTACGGTGAAGCTACTGCCGTGTAGGACGGATGTTGGATCATCAAAGGCTAGGGAAAGACAAATTCCTGGTCCTCCAGGTTGGGGGTTATGGCAATGGGCTAGCTCCTCATTACATGTAAAATACATAAAATGCTAAAAATCCTCACAGAGTGAAATATATAGGTGTATCTTCTATTTGTGAACCTTCTCGAAAACGACCACGGCAACGAAATAAGGAACTGAAAATTGGAAACTGGAATGTACAAGGAATAAGAGGGAAGTTAGAAGACATCGTGAAGGGAATGCAGCACTTGAAAATGGACATAGTTGCACTTACAGAGACTAAAAAAAAAAAGAATCGGAATTGAACTATTGGCAGACTACATCTATATATACAGCGGAGTTAACAAAAACAAAAGAGCATGTAGGGGTGTATCTATTCTGATAAACAAGAGATATTATAAAAACCTCACCAACTGCGATGCAGTTAATGAAAGATTTGTAACAGCAAATCTTAATATTCACGGACACAGGGTATCTATTATACAGGGGCGACGTATGGCCTCAATGAAGATGCCCCGTAGCTCGAGAAAGATGAGTTCTACAACCAGTTAGATGACACACTTATCAATTGGGGAGACCAGCGCGAATATATTGTACTCGGAGTCCTAAACGCACGCGTTGGTAGTAGGACAGATAGTAACGTCATTGGGAAGTTTGGCGAACAAATCTTAAATAACGATGGTCAAAGATTAATTGAAGTATGTCAACAACACAAACTAAAAATATGAAATGGATTTTCGCAACATAAAAACATTCACAAATATACCTGGCACCAAGACACCAGAGGACAAAAATCCATTATTGACTACATAATAATCAAACAAAATACTAAATGGCAGGTACTAGACACTAGAGTGCATAGAGGGACGGAATGTGGCACGGATCACTATTTCCTGGCTTCAAAAAACTAAATTCCGTTTAACACATTAAATAGCGTACATAATTCGAACTGCTCAACTCAGAATAAAATAACTGAGACGAAATATAACATCAAAGGCCTGTATGAATCCAGTATTAGAGGATTATACCAAAATCGCTTGGAGCAAATGCTAAATGATAAATACCTAAGAAGTCAAACCAAGGACCTATATGCGCATGTTATAGAAGCCTTAAAAACGGCAGCTATCGAAGCTCTAGGCACTATGAATGCCCCTCCACGTAACAAAAATAACATTACTTGGAATGAAAAGCTAGAACATCAAAGGAATACAAAACAGAGGCATACCAAAAATATCTGAATACAAAAGACCCACATGATAAAACCACCTACAAACGAGAGCAATCAAGATTTAAATACATGGTTAAGAAAAATAAAAATGACACATGGGAAAGGAAATGTAAAGAGGTCGACAGTTATTTGGGAGGCACAAGATCATCAGAAGCGTGAAAACTCATACAAACTTTAAAGACAAACACCATAAACAGAGTGAACTTCCAGCCTATACAGATGAGCGAATAGCGTCAACACTACTCCCAGCAGCTCAAAGAAGACAGATCACAATACTTGGCAGCCTCTCCAAAAATATACCAAGTTCAAGGCCCACCCCTCGAAATGAACGAAGAGAGGATATGGAGAGTAGTTAGATCAATGAAGAATAACAAAGCTAGTGGACCAGAAGGCATACCTGCGGAACTAATTAAATATGGGACGCAAAAACTCATTAAACACATACAAGAACTATTCTCTAGGTATGTAAATGGGGAACATATACCTTTAGTGTGGAGAGAGGATCACCTGGATCACCACTATCCACAAAAAACGGCGTAAAGGTGACTGCTCCAACTATAGGTGTATATCTGTTAGTATATCAGAGCCGTCTGTATGGAAAAGTTCTCCAAAGTCTCTTAGAAGAAGAATACGGACATCAAGAAATCGAAGAACAGGCAGGTTTTCGAGCAGGTCGCTATTGCATTGACCATATTTTTAGCCTTACCCAACTTAACGAAAAGAAATAGATAGGTGTATCTTCTATTTGTGAACCTTACGAAAGCGTATGATACTGTCCTAGTGCAAAAACTGTGGCAAGTAATGGAAAGATCTCGAATAAATTATCCTATAATAATTCCTATGCACTTAGAGTAACGGGACTGGCATGAAAATTCCCGAAAAAATACCAAATAAGCGAATAGAGAGTACAGAAAATGGGTCATTATTTACAATACGTTTTTAGCTGTTAGATTAAATCAACTAATCAACTCGTTTTTTTTGTTCTCTAACAGGGTGACATAGGTCCCGTAACATAAGGCCATTCCATTCCATATAACCATTCCTTCGACATGACACCTCTCCGAGCACTTTCTGAAGCCACCCATTTATTAAATCATAGGACCACCGAGGGATGTAAATTCCGGTGCACCCGAACTGCGTCGCGGATAGCCATGTCCGTTAATACTCCACCCGAATTGCGGCAAAGAAATATTTTCTATCTGTTGCTGTAACCCGAATTACGGCACGGATCCCACATTTATAAACTCTTCAAAATAATAAAACTTAAACTGTAGTAGGCAGTAGGACAAGAAACTATATTACATAAAATTTTACATTTTATAAAGTCGAAAAAGCAATTTATTACAAAACCACATTACTGAATTCGTATGACACCCTCTTTACGAAGTTATATCGGTCTATTTCATTTCTATCATATTGTATACAATAGGACAAGAAACTACATTACATAAAATTTTACATTTTATAAAGTCCAAAAAGCAATTATTTAAAACGGTTCATCGTTAAATTATTATTAAGTAGATAGAGGTATCACCTAACTTGCTGCGCCGCAATTCGGGATAGGGATTATATCCCTTTTTCAGAACCGATGTACCTGCAGGTCCTCGCGCCGCAATTCGAGTGCGCCCGTAAATTCGTCCAAATTAATTACCTGACCTGCGGCTTCACAAAGGTCGTTTTAAATATTAAATTCACTGGTAAATTGGGCCATAAACTGTCACAGGTACAGGAGGCAGATAATCGGGAGGGACAGGAGGCTGGTAGTTGTTCTTGATTGTGAAATTAGTATGTATTCATAATGCTGTTCAAACTATTTGGAATGCTATTAAAATAACTGGATGTAGGTTCCACCTTGCACAATCTTGGTGGAGAAAAATACAGAATTTAGGTATGAGCATCGACTATAACAATAAAAATTCTGAAATCGGAATGTGGCTTCATTATTGTTTTGGTATATACATTTTTAGAAAGTGAACAAGTTGGGGACTTTTTGTATTTAATTTATTAAATATTCAGCCAAATAATGATCAATCGACGGAGTTTTCTGACTATTTAGTGGAAACCTATGTCTCAGAAGATTCATTATTTCCTCCACTTAACTTGGCACAAGCATCAGCAGAACTGAATAAAATCACAAATGCATGCGAATCCTTCCATAGTCATTTTCATAGTTCTCTTTATTGTAGTCATCCACACATTTTGTATTTTCTGGATGTGCTTCAAAACATTCATACTGAAATATATACATATGAAAATTAATAGTTGGAATACTACAAGAAAAATTAAAAAACGAAGTGTCAAAACGCAAAGGATTTTACAAACAAAGATTAACGAGCTTAAAAATAATCAAATAACTGAATTTCAGTTCGTAAAATCGGTTGCTTGGTTTTATGCTGTGTAAATAATTTATGTTATATACTACATACTACATACTACAATGTTTAATTTTTAGTTAACATTTCTTTCATTACTTTTAAACTTTTCAATTTTTTTGTCTTTGTATGAATTTGTACATTTCGAAAATATGAGTTTACATATATAGTACATGACACTTGTGTACTTCGATTTTTCTTAATGAGTTGAAATATTTTTATAATATCCAACTCATAGTTTTTATTTTGTTTTAAAATAGCAGTCTAAAATCTGCGGGCCCAAAATCTGGACGACTTTACACGGGATAAACATTTAGAACAATTATAAACTATTTTATCGACGATACTGAAATTTTGCACCCGTTGAAAGATCTTGAGACCCTTGGAAAATGTGCTAAATATCATTTCAGTTGATTTTTTCAAAAATTGTTCAAATTTAAATAATCGCCCAAATGAAGGGTTTCTGCTAATATCTCGGGAAATAACTGACTGATTTTGACAAAACAACAACTTAACATACCACCCTTTCGACGCGTACGTTTCCCTTCAACTTATTCACTTGAGATGAAAGCGGAAGATGTTGCAGACGAAAAACTTATATTGAAACTTGCCAAAACTTGTACTTACTAAATACTTAAAAAAATTCCACTTATTAAACATTATTTTTATAGGACGCAGAATCAGTTGCATCTTTTGATTCATTCACCTTCCGATAAACCTCCGATACACGAGAAAGCTGTCAAATTGTTAAACTTTTTTCACGTTTTTCTACCTGGCTTCTGGGCTGATGATGTCTTGCTAAAAATGAGCTCTGGGTCATTCTTTTCGGTTCAAGTCAATAGGGTCAAATGACTAAACATTTAACTTGTTTTTAATAAACACATAGATTTTCTCGTTAACCAATAAATATTTTTCGATGAAATTTTCTTGGTAGCTTCAGGATATGAGATATATTTTGAAACTTACAAGGTTGTAAGAGTTCACGGAACAAAAATATTGTAAAATTGTGATAACCGTTACATTATTTTATTTAAACAAATATTAATTGAAACAAATAATAGAGCAATTGGAAACAACAAGGTCTTAAATTAACCGTTTTTTTATTACCCACACAACCGACAAAACGAATACTTCTATTGAGAATGGTTTTAGAGCTAATTAAAAAAAAAACATTTTTCATGATTTTTGCACACTCAAACGACGATTTATGAATCTTCTCAACTCTAAAAATGGGATCAAATTCAAGGGTACATTTCTTACTGGTATATCTACTCACTGAACCATATCGTTTGCCTGACACTTACCTGTTGCAAATTAATTTCTTTTTTTTTTTTAATTCCCTTGGCCTAATTTCATTTCTTGAAGGTAACCGATGCTTATTTTGAAATGCAAGTTCGTTAAAACCTTTAGGGTTAAGACCACTCGGTCATTTTACTGGCCAGGGCGGGCAGTAAGGGCCTATAACCGTAAAATTTGGAATAACCTTTTTTTTATTTCACTCCATAAATCCGCGAAAGTTTCCGCCGTCTTCCCCTACTCCAGATTTAATTTTATAACGTATAAAGGTATGGTGTGTTTGTTCCTCAAACTGATTTACGACAAGCGAAAATATTCTCGCGGTAAAATCAGTCCCCTGCTGATCGTTTAAAAAAATATATGTATGTCGAAACATCGCGCAACGCACCACTGACGTTATTCTAATCTCGTCCGACCAACGATAACGCTTCGTCTATTCCAACATTGATTCTCGTCCCGGAAACGGTATCTTCTTCCTGTTCCGCTGTAATTCGCCGGTTTCGGAAAGCAGTCAGACTTTCCGGGCACGAGCCCTATTGACCGGTGCGTAATTTTGCGCGACTCGCGTTAATGGCGGGTTTTCTCTCGTTTTTGACGAGAACCTTGAATGCGTGTACCGTGGAATAATAATGGTATTGTTTTCCAGAGATCGAGACGAATCATGGGGACCCTAAGGGGAAAACGCGTGAGGATCTGCTTGACGAAGGATTTCGAGCATTAGAAAGGTGAGATTTTAATTTGAATCAATCGTATTTTTTTGATTTGAAAAGTTAATCCCATGATTATAAAATTTCCTACCTGTATTTTTACATGGCTAACAAGCCTACCTCAGTATGTTATGCACCTTCGATCTTTAGATCGGTTACGACAATTTCAAATGCAAGGACATGATGTGGCATAAAATAAAATGCGGATGGCTTGTATGTGCGTTCAAGGAAGGAAGTCGAATTAAAAGCCCGAACACGGTCAGCAACGTTAATAACTACTGTTAGAAGTTAGAATGACAATTCACTCATTACATTACAAACTAATCACCACGTCAAGCTACATGATTCAGTTACTGCTCATTACGGAACATTACCTCGGAAACGCAAATTTTACACACGAACACACACGCACACACACACACACACCCTCACAAGTACAACTGCTAGTGTTCCGTGTCTTCAACGCCAGGGTCCGTCCAGGTGCTGGACGGCGTACTCGTAGCTGGGCAATTCCCCGGGTGCCTCCAGAGCCGTGCGCTCCTTCCGGAGGGACATGACGGTCTCGTAGGCCGGCGGTGGGCTCGCGACCAGCTCGGAGCCCTCCGGGTCGGCTGTTAACGCCTCCGAGTCCGGACCCTGGAGCAAACAAATAATCTTAAAGAGGAATTTACATTCCAATCTTCTGAACGTGTTTCAAATTGAGGACGTAAACGTAAGTTGAACCAAACGTCGCAAACATACTTAGTAGAAACAGAGACAATATCACGATGGTCATTTTATTTGCCCAAAATATCAATAAATTGATCTTATACCTGGTGTTTTAAAGGGATTTTTTTACAAAAATGGCAAAAAATAAAGTACCTGTTGAGACGCTAAGGATCGTATTTCATAAATTTCTCTTGTCAAGAAAAAATGAAATGGTTATTTGGTCAGTCCAGAGAATTCACAATAATTTAACGTTACAAAAAAAAGAAAGAATAGAATTGTCGACTATATTGCAGTAATAATTTACGAGCGTGGCTTAAGCTACCGTTTTTTTGTGAATAATCGGTAACTGGACATCTTGAAACCATATGCGCGCAAGCAGTGATTTCTCGCATCCCTCTCGCGCCGTCACCACGAGAGGGAAGAAGGTTCTGACCGAGAACCCGTCCCTCGAGAAAACTCTCTCTAGTCTCTACGTCCCTCAAACCATTCAGACCTTGTTTACCGTTATATCTTAAATTTGTATATCTTCACTAAGTATATCTTCACTAAGTTAACTAAAGATAGTATTCCACGATGTGTGTACTATTATTGAACGGTCGTTCGTTATTAACGTTGACGTGCAACGTGGGCATACCGGAAAGCCCTACAAACTTTCAACCCCATCTACATCTTTGCTCACACAAAACAGTTCCTTTATTTTTAGAGATAAAAAAATATGTCAATCAGTGTTTTAAAGGGATTTTTGGTAAAAACGCACAAAAATAAAGTACCTTTACGTTTAAAGGTAGGAAAAAGATTGTTAGCCGAAGTTGTTAAGACTTATGTTCTAGCGTAGAATCTTATGGTTCTAATCTTATCACAGTCCTAACCTTAATTCTGTCTATTTGTTTGTCTGCAAATGTGTAGTACGTATTAAATGGATTGAAATAAACCTATTGTAACGTTTATTCTAATTTATTTTTACAGGCCCTAACACTTAATTTAGTCTATTCCTTGACTAATTAATTTATATTATACACTTAACGCGCTAATTTATTTGTACACTTATCGCTAGTCGGCTTATCGTACTCTTTCACTCACGACGGCTCCTGGTCTACTCTGCCTGCCACGGAACCGGCTCGTAATTTTATCCCCTAATAATGTTTTTCGAGAAGCTTCCGGGTTATTCTTTCTCTAATTGGACGTTCTCGATTATTCGAGAAGAGAGTTTTTACGGTCGCGCTCTACTGAATTCTCCGATAAGCAGATTACGCGGAAGAATTGTTTACCGAAGCGGTCCCCTTCGAAGTTTTTTTCCTAATTTCCCATTTTCCTAATTTTCTGCTTTATACCCTAAAACTATTCTTAATTACTTTTTGTTATTAATTTCTTTCCCATTTTAAAAAATAAGGATAGTTCATTTCTTGCGCATTTACTGTGAAAACAGCCCATATACAAACAATTATATTTGGGGTGAATTAATTTTAAATGACACAATATACAGCGTATATACACGCTTCCACTCATTGATAGTCATATCTCTACAGACATAAGCCCAAAGTAGTACAAAGGGGATTGTGTATACGTGTCGCCATCTGGTGTACTTTAATTAGAACTGTCTAGCGGCCGTTAACATAGCGTCGTCAGCAAGTTTGAGACATCAAACATTTTTCAATTTGTAATTGCTTGCCCCATTTTTTGCAGTTTCCAATTAAGCCCCATATGTTAGAGGTAGAAGTTCCGTGTTTGATATAAGTCAATGGTGTTAGGAAGCTAAGTCCAAATTTAAAGCATTCTATAGCAACGCTGAAACTATCTTCAATTACTATAAATCTTGTACCTTTAACTCGTTTGATTATTAGAAATTTGATGTTTGAACAAAGCTACAGACATAAAGGGTAAATTGGCTCAGTCGCGACTGTACCTTTGGTAGAAAGAAAAAAAATACTACGTAGCGGTCATATTTCGTCTCCGAGACGAAAGATTTGACATATATAAAATTTTACATATTCGCTTATATTATTTTATACTACTGGAGGTGTGGTTTAACCTACTACTTCTGCTATTTCTGTGAGCATAAACTAAAGTACCTAGACAAAAAGGATAAGCATGCATAAGTATGGCCATCTAGTATATTTCAAACTAGATAGCACCACTTCTGGCGGTTGTTAATATCCCCACTCTGGATCCAGCCCAATGAAAACACAAAAAACGAGAATTTCTAATTTGTTCACTTCAAAAGATAAAAATACGGATTTTTCATGTTTTTAGCAGAAAATGGAAAAGAAAGGTGTTAAATTTGGTTTTACGCGTAGCATGCGTCATTTTTCAATCTGTATGGCCAATTTTATTATAACTTTTCCAAGAAAATTCCATATCCACAAATTCAAAGGAATGAAATCACACCTCATTAAAATTTCAATTTATTCCGTAAACACTCATCAAACATTCTATTTGACGTTACCAGTTGATTGGGCACATTCTAACCAATTATTCCTGCCATACAACTTTTATCCTCTATCTCCGAGGATGGTGGAAATAGTGAAATGTGCACTATATAACTTTTTTATTAAAATATGTTAGACTCTATTTTCCCTCCTAAAACTTCCCAAATAAATCATTTCATCATATACCATAAAAAAAACATTTGCACGGCCGTCAGGGGCGTTAATAAGGATGGAAGTAAGGTTGATGGCTTTGGATATTTTATTTAAAATTGTAACATTCTAGCTTTCCATCTATAAATTCCTTAATAAATCAATGCATGATATGCCACCCAAAAATCATTCACATGGTTGTCAGAGGGGTGTTAATGGGGGTGGAAAAAAGTTGATCTCTTTAGGTGTTTTATTAAAATTTATAAAGACGGACCATAAAGAAAATTTCTTTATGGTCCGAATATGTCACATGTCGGCACCTAACCAAGAAATAGTATTTCGTATAGATGCTTTGTTTTTAAGAGAAAAACCTCACTTTCGAGTAACTGAAGATTAAAATATAATCGAAACGTTTTACTAGAAAAAAGAGTTTTCTTTCTCCGCCCCCAGGCTGCAGCCCCGATATCACAAGAGTTTTATATATATATATATATATATATATATATATATATATATAGGGTGGTCGTGATATAACCTTACAAAAAAAAATTCTGGGTCATTAAGAGGATCCAACAGTTCCGAAAAACCCATATTTGGTAGGTCCAAAATGATGAAGAAAAATTAACCCCTATCCACACTCATTTGACGCCACTGACCACAAAAATAAATACATACATATTTAACCAAGATTTAATTGTTAGTTACCTAGTTACAATAAATTGGCAATTTGCTGTCAAATTTGATAGACGTTTTCTTTTGCCAGTGATTTACTTGTCAGTTTGCATATGTCAATTGTCATTTATATGTCGTCGCCTTTCTTGTTTTCAATGTATTTTGTCTCTTATAATCATTTTTGTACAAGAAGTCTATAAAACCAGTCTTTTTCAAGACTTCACTTGCGTTTGTGTTTGCAGTTTGTAAGTAAATAGCAAATTTCATGGGTCAAGACACTAACGGATAATCATGATTGTGGTTTTAGGTTAGAATCTGCTAATAAACACAATATTCAACAAAGAAGAACGATTTCAACTTTAAACGGCAAAGGTAACGTCAAGTTTATAAATCGGTTTTAATAAATAACAAAAGGAAACCAGTGTTTATTGGGAAAAATCTTGATTTGTAAATTTCATTTCTACGGCAAATTCAAAATTATTGAATTTGACAAATGTCATTCAGTTTACTAGTTAGTACAGGTACCGATTATCGTTACTAGACAACCAAAATCACCTTTTTCACCCTGATTAACTCATTGGCGTACAGCAAATTTTGAACAAATTTTCAATTATTTGTATCTCGAAACCGAAAAGATTTTACCAGATTTTTTTTGTATACGAGTTCTACTCAACGTCACCTATTACCAGTTTTTTTTGTAAGGTTATATCACGACCACCCTGTATATATATATATACATATATATATATACATATATATATATATATATATATATATATATATATACACACAGGGTGGTCGTGATATAACCTTACAAAAAAATTCTGGGTCATTAGAAGGAACCAACAATTCAGAAAAACCCATATTTGGTAGGTCCAAAATGATGAAGAAAAATTAACCCCTATCCACACTCATTTGACGCCACTGACCACAAAAATAAATACATACATATTTAACCAAGATTTAATTGTTAGTTACCTACTTACAATAAATTGACAATTTGCTTTCAAATTTGATAGACGTTTTCTTTTGCCAGTGATTTAGTTGTCAGTTTGCATATGTCAGTTGTCATTTATATGTCGTCGCCTTTCTTGTTTTCAATGTATTTTTTCTCTTATAATCATTTTTGTACCAGAAGTCTATAAAACCAGTCTTTTTCAAGACTTCACTTTTGCAGTTTGTAAGTAAATAACAAATTTCATGGGTCAAGACACTAACGGATAATCATGATTGTGGTTTTAGGTTAGAATCTGCCGATAAACACAATATTCAACAAAGAACAACGAACTCCAAGGCGTATCAACTTTAAATAGGTTGCCTCAAGCGATCCTGACCTACCACAACGTCATCTACAACGGCGACCGGCGATGCAAAATATACTTTGAAAAACTCAAAACTGTTGTCAATTACAAGCGAAAACGCCAGCCAAACGCCAAATTGTCAGAGTAATACAGAACATAGATTAAACCACAGAGTTAGATTAAACACAGGTAATAAAACGCAGACCTGGGTCGCCAGTCTACGTCACGAACTCCGCCTCCCCCGCGCGACCCCCTCGCCCGGAAGCTGTTCAATGAGGTAACCTATTTAAAGTTGATACGCCTTGAACGATCTCAACTTTAAACGGTAAAGGCAACGTCAAATTTATAAATCGGCTTTAATAAATAACAAAAGAAAACCAGTGTTTTTTTTCGCATATTCTTGATTTGTAAATTTCATTTCTACCGCAAATTCAAAATTATTGAATTTGACAAATGAGTTGGTACTAAGTTGGTACAGGTACTGATTATCGTTACTAGACAACCAAAATCACATGTTTTATCCTGATTAACTCATTGGCGTACAGCAAATTTTTTACAAATTTTCAATTATTTTTATCTTGAAAACGAAAAGACTTTTACTAGATTTTTTTTTGTATATGAGTTCTACTCATGGTCACCTATTACCGTATTTTTTTGTAAGGTTATATCACGACCACCCTGTATATATATATATATATATATATATATATATATATATATATATATGTACTTAAACAAGAACGTGACATTGTAATAGCCACTAGATCATTAAAGAATGTAGGTAATCTGTTTAGCAAAATTAAGGACCCTGCAAACGTCTTAGATAAAACTAACGTGGTCTATAAAATCGAATGCAATATTTGTGATAAGGCATATATTGGAATGACGTCCAGAAACCTCAAAGCGAGAGTGACCTCACATAAAAGCGACATTTCCAGACGTAAAGATGCATGCGCACTTTCCTCTCATGTTGACGTAACTGGACACCAACCCAATTTCAATGACATCAAAGTCTTAACTGCAGAAACGAATACGTTTAAAAGGTCATTCCTGGAGATAGCTCACATTCACTATGGAGAAAACTTAATGAACAAGAAAACAGATGTTCAAAATTTAAATATCATTCATTCAAATGAACTATACCTCGACTACCTCTACCACCATAGGAGAAACCCAAACCAAGACGAACTGGGGAGAGTTTCCGTTAACAGTTAGTGGCAGTAACTAGTAACAGAAATCTTCCCTAGCTTTTTAGGGTTCAGTTCCCTAACATGTCGTTTGGCAACCGATATGGTCTGTTTGGTTGTGGAATAAGAGTCTCTTTTTTCCGTGTTTGAAACAAATGAAAGTTACATACATTCTGTCATTTTGTCACTGGGCACGATATACTTCAATCATTAACGAAAAAAGACCTTTCAGTAATGTTGTTTTGGCTAGTTTAATAATTTTCTCGCACACTGTGAGTATTATTTATTCTTTAGTTTTAAATAATGTTTAACCACCATTTATACCTTTGTAGTAAGAGTAAGATTGACAAAGCCGACAATAAATCGGCGAAAGCTATCAAAGTGTAAAGAGATTCGTCTTCTTAATGCCCCCAATTAAGGCTGCTTCCCACTAAATTTAACTTTTATGGTTAACTTAGTCCAGCCGTGAATAACAGGTTTACATATATATATATATATATATATATATATATATATAAAAGATGGTCGTCAGCAGTCATTCTTATTGAAAAGATTTACAATGGTTTGTAAACAACAATTAACTCGTGTTAGTTACGAGATAGCTACACAAGATGGCGGTGCAGAGTTCAGCTTTTTAAAGTCACTAAATGAGGAAAGTACCGCAATGGGCGGCCATATTGTGTCCGCGCCGCGCCGCGCGAAATTCAAAATAGAAAACAAAAATTTGCTCGTTTTAAAAGATCAGACAACAACTTGACATTTTTATTCCCAAAAAGTAAAAACGAAATTTCGCGAGAGAAAAATGTACATAAAAATTAATTTACACCTATATACAATAAAATAAACAAATATGACACACTATGACACATAACCCACAATCCACAAAACACAACAATAGGCATGGAACAGGCAGATTGTAGCTGTAATCCGCCATATTGTGTCCGAAAATGTACTTCTCTCTCTAACACGTTGGGACATTGAATTGCGGTACTTTCCACATTTAGTGACTTTACAGCTTTTAAACGAAACGCGTTTGGGTTTTTCGATGGAACGTTTAATGTCTGTTACATGTCAAATTTTGACAGGTTCTTTTACTTACATTTCCCGCCGAGCCGACCGTGAAGACCTCGAGTGGCAGGTCCGGATAGCGACCGTAGCTCGAGAGGTGAGATTCCGACTTCCTGTCCGATTTATGACAGCAGTAACACAGTACGAACATGATCAGGATGATGCCGCTCATCATGGCCCTGAGAATATGAAACGGAATTAATCAGGTCGCAGCGATTTAGAAGTGGGATAGTAAAATAATATTATGATAGATGGTGTCCTCGGCCCTAACATGAAGTGTCGTTCTATGGTAAAAGATATTAAGGCACCTAACCATCTGGTTCTTAAAGCGTTAGAGCAGGTAAGTCAAAATGGGCGGATGTAATTTCGGCCGGTAATCCCCTTGGGTACCTGCCCAAAGTAAAGGGCACTGCTAATCACAGATGTAAATTCGGCCGAGGGTAATGTTTATGGTAGGAATGTGAAATTTATTTTTATTAATAGAAAACATATTAATATTGTTGGAAATGGTGAAATAATAAGGAAAAAAAATGTTTAGAGACGCAAGAGGGCAAGGTTCAAACATGTATTCACTGAGCCTAATAGGCATCATCAGAATTTGCAAGGAAAAACATTAGTGGTTCCGAATTCTCCTTCTCCGGTAATGTATCAATGTATTACTATCACTTATAAAATTTAACAATATTTTATTTCACCCGGCCGAAATTGCATATAAGATAAGAAGGACCCTTTAAACCCCCGGCCAAATTTACATCCTATGGTCAGGTAGCCGATGGGATTACCGGCCGAAATTACGCCCGCGCGCGTCAAAATGGGCGGCGGTCATCTCATACGGAATTTTAATCCCCAATCCTAAGATCCGTCATCTCGTACCGCTCGATCCGTCATCTCTCAGGTAAATTTTTGAGTATAAAATGAGTATCGAGACGAGATGGACATCGGTCCTGTTCGTTTTACTTTTTACTAAACCGCAATTGTTTATCCCCGCCCTTTAACAAACGATAGCGAATAGAACGAAAATAGTGTAGTTCGGGAGGTAATATGTGCTACCATTTCCGAAAGTTCGTTACATTATTTTTTATAAAATCACACAGGTACGAATTTATCTATCTTGAGAGGTATCTACACCCGTACAAGTTGACCTGTCTCGGTAGGGATAAATTTTTGGTACGGATTAAACCGTACGAGATGACGCGTGCCCGTCAAAATGTGATCTCAGCCCCAAACCTTAATCTACCTTTCTAGTTTTAAGTCAAAATGAGAAAGTTCATTGTTTTTGCTCCAAAAAAAAAAAATGGAAATAAGTTGACTGCGATTTTGTGGGAAATGTAGCCATACATATTCAGTATTCATACATTTGCAAACTAATGGCAACTAAGGGATCAAGGAATATTGTTCGCAGGACAATTCTTCGAATGCACTTTTTCGAAAAACGGTTATTCAAAAATGCACGTGTTCGAAAATACGTGAACATCTATCTTACACAAACGAAATTTTTACACGAAGTTAAACTCTGAAGCTCAGTTTTTCAATCACAATTCAAACTTTAGTTCAGTCGAACTAAGTTCCCAATTTAAACTAATATCAATTAGTTGTCGTTTTTCAATCAAAACCTTTAGCGAGTTTGATCGACCTCAGTTCATTGATATAGAACATGCAAAAAAGAAGCACAGAATACAAATACATAATTGTGAACGCGTTATTGCAAAATACCTTTTTAATTACGATACACCCTTTCAATTTCTCTCCAGGAGATTGTATTTTAAGATGGGTATAATATAAAGCCCATACATATGCGGAACTCTTCTTATTTTTGCTAATGTTATAGCAGCATTTGGACATATTTTGGGTGAAGAGAAGCAATTGTTCGTGACTTCGTGACACTGTTCAAATTATTCACTATTAGAACTTCTAGTGCCAGCTTAAATCTCCAATAACTATTGACACCTACCTGATGCGTAAAAATCTTCGTTTATACGTTAGTAGTACCATCAATAGAGGGAAAATTAAACCCTGCAAAAATCGCAAAGGTTTTGTGTTCGTTCTGCCATGTTACATTAATCTCTTTATCTTCGCTATTATTAAGTAA
This sequence comes from Cryptocephalus moraei, assembly GCA_946251905.1. NCBI lineage: Eukaryota > Metazoa > Arthropoda > Insecta > Coleoptera > Chrysomelidae > Cryptocephalus > Cryptocephalus moraei. The sequence continues at coordinate 25,478,810 of OX276463.1, read as the reverse complement.
TCTAAATAAGTACTGGAAATTCATTTTCGGATTAAATTTTACCGGAATGTGTTCAATAAACAGTAAGAATCAGAAATCCTTTAAAGGTTGATTGATTTTTGACCCACGATATTTGTTGCCATTCACTGCGGAACTGACTAAACTTTTTACTTCAGTGAACAGACAATTTCCGCCGTTAGCCTTTTGTGACAAAAATACTAACATGAAACCGACTGTGTTCATACTTATATACTCTAACCAGTAGCAATTGAAACACACTAAAAAACACACTGAATTTACCGAGGACATTCGAAAAGAGCCCGTTATCTCTATACAAAACCATGGGACTTATTTCTTTGCTTATTCAGAAACGCACTGGTATATTTTAAAATGCAGGTGTACGTATTCGTGCAGTCGCCCAAGTGAAATCGTATATGTGAATGTATGGTTATCTACAGATAAAGAATTATAGGGTCCATTGGGTCGTAAATTTTTTTTTACCACATCGGCACTTCGTTTGTGTCTTCTTCTTCTTCTTCTCCTTCTATGGAGCAGGTGTTTTTCTTCTTCGGCACTTATACTCGAGACAGCAGTGGTGTGTGTATGTGTGTGTCATTTATTTATACTATTTGAAAGTGAATTCATTGTTAGAGTTATTATCCGTAATAATACGCCCATGGACGACGGGGTGGCACCACTTAAAAAGCCATTAAGTGTTTTTGTTGCCGTTTCAATTGGGATTGGACAAAGTATACTGTCATGTTTTCTACTCGCAATAATTATTTTTTGTAAAAAAAATAAGCCAAAAACTGTTTTTAAGTTTAACTTTTTTTACATAATTAACATCGCGGTCAATCAATGTCCCGCTGGTATCCCTGCAGGAATCGATTTTAGGTTTCTATAGCTCCGAAATAATACAAAAAAGTAAAACTAATCGTTATAAATATCACGTAAATATTTATATAATCGTTATAATCGTAATCGTTATAAAATCTTACAAAATGTGGTGTCGCCAGCTCCCGAGCTATTGAGAACCGGAGCTGAGAGGGAGAGGAAGCATATGTACGAGTATACGTATAAGCCCACCGTGCGCAACTTAATAATCTTTACATTTCATTATCTTAACAACTACGGAAGCTGTTTTAACACTGTGAATAATAGACAAAAATTTGATATTAATAGAAAATCATAATTTAAAATGGTGAGTTTATTAATGAATAATTAAAAAATCTAAATAGGAGTTTATTCTTATATCAATATATGTAACTATATTATATTGAAATATACAGAATAGGCCTAGACCATAACATTACATTGTAACTAAGTTAAAAAATGAAAATTATAATGATTCATACTTTTTCACTCTTATTTTCTATTTAATTACTCCTAACCAATTCAACTAGATTGATACATTAAATGAATCCAAAAGTCCAAACATTTTTTTAGACAAATAGTTACCGACAAATAGTCCGCCGATACCAGAAACGGACCTCACTTCGTTGTATTTTACAAAATATTAATGTACAAACCCCCAATTTCGGCAAAAGAAATCAACCTTTTTCAGTTGAAGGTGGTGGACGTCGTAACCATATTTGGGTAAGCATTTAATGCCGGATCTATGCGAAGCTAAGGAAGTCGGTTATTTATCATAATGAGCTGCATTGAGAGTTGCGCTAAGTTTTAAGCTATAGGACCTTTTATGGAAGACTTTATAGATTATTTTTAAATTGGCTTGGATTGAGTGCATCTCTTACCCAGCAAGGATGACGTTCACTCCGTGCGTGGGAGTTGAGGTGTATCCGGAGGGGGCCCAGTAGCCGTTAGTCGGGTGGGCTGAGTCGTTCTTCCTCGGCGCCTCATCATCGTTCTGCTCGATATTCAGAATGGGTTTCCTCATCGGATCGGCGCCCCTATCGAAATTCCAAAAAGAAATTAAAACTAATTCCAATTTTAATCAAAATTTGTATGGAATAGATGGCGACTTCTCTCACCTGTTACAGATGTATCGGAACGCAGCCGTCTTGAAGTTTCCACTACCTCAGACGCACATTTTTTTTTGAGATCACTCGTGTTGGGAAAGTGCAGTAATGGCAGCACGCACCGGACGAAACCCTACAAGCTTGAATATCGAACGGTTTTTCTCGAAATAATCGATGAATGGGGACGTTACCTCGATGCGCAGCTGACGACAAAATCCCAAACCTAATAGCGAAAAAACGAATAGTTTATTCCAAGTAATGACAAATTGCAACAGTCCTAGTAACCGAATTCATTAGATACTATCTGAAACGTCGAGAGGGATGTTTTTTCTTAATGTATGTTAACAGATATTAATTTATCGGCGTAGTTTAGTCAGTTACGATGGTCGTAAAAGTCCACGTAGCCTCATCAAAAATTAATCTACATTTAACCATACCCCACTTCCCCCTAATCCCCACCTCACGGAGATCGATAGTACAAGTCGTCAAGTCAACATTCGTCAGTAGTTCTATTTGCCTCTCAAGTTATATTCATTCTAGTCAACTACTCCCACCCTTAAGTTGTTCAGTAAAAGTTTAGGGAAACGTTGCCGGTTGTAACCACCCTGTTCTCGTTTCTAGGAAGTAGGAGGAGGAGGGGGTGGCGAGACGATGAAGCACTGGGAGATCCGGAGGGCGCTCCTGGTCGTCATGGTATTCTGCGTCTTCCTCTTCATCTACCTCTACTGGCAGCAGTCTTCGAAGTCATTGCCAACTATCGCCCTCACCTACAAGAATACCTACGACTCTTCCAAGTAAATGAATATGTACAGGACAAGTAAAATAACTGTCGATGCACGTCATCAACAACGACAACAGTTGTCGGCAACAGACACTATTGCCAAAAGTTTTCATATACAAAATAATGAGATCGTATATAAATAACCTTGACCTTACTTTTCACCTGGAAATGGATGCACACGTATTCAGTAATTAATTTATAGGCGATTCACAAATATATTCTTAGAATAACACTTGGTAGACTTAACAGGCCTTCCGATTGTATTTAACGCAAACTGTAAGATTAAAATCGACGAACGATTGATGTAAATAAGATCAGCAATTCGGTATATATGACTGATCGACCACGTTAAGGCAAAACTGTTGTCTTTGTTGAATTTAAATCTTCATATAACACTTATAGATACATCTTCATGTATACTTACCTTACCCTACAGTTGCTATATATGACGTCACCTGGTCACCTGCATCGAAAAGAATTTTACACAATTTTTATTGAAGCTATGCACGTTTCGGACGTCTAGTATCCATCTTCAATAGAAAAGACGGAAAACTACTCTCCGCGGAGGAAAACCGATCTAAAACTCAAACGTTTAAGTTTTATTTTCCAAAAGAAGTTAATGGTTCAAAGGGACGGATTAAAATATTTTCAATATGAAAAAGTTTCTCAATATACCTGAGTTTAAGTTTTACCGGCATACTTAGGGAGGGAGTGGGGGTACCCTGATTTTTTTCCACCAATATCTTTGTGATAGAGGCATTACAAGCGTGATTGAATATATTTCTTTACAAACTTAATCATCTGAGGCAACCAATATTTTCTGATTCGATCGATATTTTTATCAAGCGCAAAGTGCTCAACATCGTCATGATCGCTTTTAACTATTCACCATCCGCAGTTTTTAGGTAGCACCCAGCGACGGCCATAGGAAGTTAGTTAGAAAACTGAATTTTTCCGAAGATCATAATTATGAAATACGTCTTATTTTCGGCACCACCGGATAAATGAATATTTTTAATTTCCAGAATATTTTTGTCCATCCCCTGAGCTTAGCGAAGGTAATCGCTTTCATGAATTAACAAGATACAAATCAGTAGCAGAATTGTCTTTATGGAAAGTGCGAATGGCGCATCTGCGAGCCTGCCTCATGAAGTAAGGTGAAAGACAAATCCTGCCGGGTTAAAATACACCGGACAGTGCGAGGTATGATTGTTTGTTGCTCCATGCATTCCTGACAATCCATGAAGACAGTAAACTCATGACGATATGATTACGAGGGCTATGGGAGTGCGAACGGATTGAACTCTCTGATAATGATCTCTGAGAGGGAGACGGTAGACGCCGAGGATGTTTGTTTCTTCGGACCTGTCGTCTCATGACGGTCTACCGCCGTTTGTCCACCAACGCCGTCACCGAGACGTCACCGAGAAACGAGATTATTTGTACCAATACAACGTCCGTTACGTCATTTTTAACTTGGTACGATTGGTAGGAATAATCTCGTTTCTCGGTGACGTCTCGGTGACGGCGTTGGTGGACAAATGGCGTACCGCTTCGAAGAAAAGGTCGAAAAGTAGAAAACCAATAACACTAAGGTCTTTTTGGCACTGTTCTTCGCACTTCTGACGCGGTCTGAATGCTGACTAGTGGGTCCGTCGGTGTTAATAATAAATAATAAGGAATTAAAAACAACCCTTAGACCGTTTGTCCACCAACGCCGTCACCGAGACGTCACCGAGAAACGAGATTATTTGTACCAATACAACGTCCGTTACGTCATTTTGAACTTGGTACGATTGGTAGGAATAATCTCGTTTCTCGGTGACGTCTCGGTGACGGCGTTGGTGGACAAACGGCCTTATATTCCGAGCAACAAGCAAAGTTTAACGGTAATCGTAGATCGAATATGTTTAACTCTTTACCGTTCCCACACAGAGGTTCTGTCGGTACCTACTACCCGAGAGTGGGTGGCGGAATTTCCAGGTTGGGATGAGTTGTATGGCTGGTGGTGTATTCCAGGGCAGCAGTACGGGAAGCCATATTGGACAAATGTATTTTCGGTCCAGTATTTTTGCCTACAAATTAAAATGCAAAACATTTTTTTTTAAAGAAGAGTATAAATTTACTTGATGATTTGCCTCTAGCTGTTAGTGAAAGTGTATAGTTTCTACCTGATGGTGCTTCGCTACATTACGGCCGTAATATTCGAAACCGTTTCAGTCAGATTTTTGTGTCCATGGATAGTATCCATTTTTGTTGAGAACTGTTTAAAAACCCAGAATTCCCGAGTAGCTAAAAATTTTAAACTTCGCACATTTCGAGCTTTGGCTCCAAGATGGTTCAGAAAAATACCATATCTCCATGTTTCCCATTAGGAGGGAGTGGGAATAGGGGTGAGCTAAATGCAATAGATACTAAATAGCTGAAAACTGAAGTACGGTTGTCGATTGGGCTTCCAACATACCCGACAACCTCAAATTTCATTTTCCTCTACTTTGGAGGGATAGCTCTGAAGCTGGGGTGCATTAAATAGGTTAAACAAATGAATGATATTTATTGGGCCTTAGAGAAGGGTAAGGAGGGTAACTGAAGATAAGATGCAAAGTGGACTATACCAACTACAAAGAATCTGTGAAGCATATGGAATGAAAATATCAACTGATAAAACGAAAGCAATGGCTTTCTCTGGTGCAGATCCAGTAAGATCCAAAATTGTCTTAGACAACATAAATTTCAAGACAGTTTCAGACATTTAAGACATTTCAAGTACCTTGGAAGTGATGTGACATATGACTACAACAAAAATATTGAACAAAAATTAAACAAATTCAGTAGCGTATGTGGAGTTATCAATAGAAACTTAAGGAATAAAACACGAAAAGAGACACAGCTAAAATTCTATAAGACAATCGCTGTACCAACTCTGACATATGGAAGTGAGGTATGGACGACTAAGAAAAAACAAGAAAGCCGAATACAAGCACAAGAAATGAAACTTTTAAGACAAGTTAAAGGATGTACAAAACGTGATAGGATAAGAAATGAAGACATAAGAACTGAATTAAATATATATAATCTGAACGAGAAAATAAAAGAATACAGAAGTAACTGGAATGCACACTTACAAAGAATTGACGAAAACAGACTACCGTTAAAAGCTTTCAGATATAGATGTGCAGGAAAGAGAAGTATAGGTCGTCAAAAAAAAGATGGGTACCGTAACAGGCCATAGAGCCTAATATGTGAAGTGAAGAAGAAGAAGAAGAAGTTTCTATCCGGCGTCGCAGGGTTGAACTACTCATGTCATTAATGGGTTCAATGAGCATTTCAAAAGGAACATATCTTTCGAAAATACCTACCAAATTATCAAATTATAATAATACGTCAAAATTTCGGAAACTACGCTACTGCGAATGAATACGTTTCTGTTAAATGTGTCCACTGATTCATTTAAACGATCCATGTCACTTTTCTTACGTAGGTTCTATAATAAACCCTTCTAAAATTCTAATAAAACGAAGTGATTGGTGTAAAATGAGCTATTATAGCGATCAGAACTGCAAACTTTACCATTTACTACCCTAAGGGCCGTATTTATAGTTCTAAACTCAAGACTGACTTGGGTAAGAACGTCTCAAGCATAAGCTTTTGCTTATAAATTTGTTTTGTTTTATAGTCATCTGTTCGGCAAAACTCGGGTGAGACTGTCACAAGTGGTATGTTTCTATAGTTTATTTCAACTCCTGTCAAATTTTGAAAGATTTTTGTCATTGCGCTCGTTACGGCTGTTCAGTAAAAGACTCATCATGTCATCATGAAAACGGCTACTATACCGAAACAGAAAAAATATTCTGGATCGGTATATGAGTTCTATTAATTACTCCTGCAACACAAGGAAACCCGTAAATTTGGTTAAAACTAGTGTAACGTTTATTTTATAATTTATTTACATTAATTGAACACTAATTTATTTAACACACTTAACTACTTGTACACTAGACTAGACACTACATAATTTATTTGTACTGCTCCGCTTTCGGATCGTATGTCGCGTTCACGTCTGCTTCTCTAGTTCTAACTAACTCCCTCGATCACAAGCCCCCTTATATATACAGTCCCAACCCCGATAAAGAACGTTCTAGTACATTCTAGAAGCCTACGCAGGAAATGTTCATAAGGTTACCAATTTTCGTAAACAACATTCCGGGAAAATTCATGCAGCTGTCTTTTACGTCGTAGTAATTCTGAAGAAGTAACCGCTTCGCTCGGCGCGAGTAAACATGTGTCGCTTTGTTTACTTCTCGCATTACACTGCCCCCGCCTTAGAGACGTTTCGTCTCGGAACGTATCCCTGGTAGGCCCATGCAGGAACCGGCAGTTAGCCCCCCGCTTACAGCGAGACGTGGCGTCAAAATAACAGGGGACCGCCTTCCCCAGTCGATATGGTGCAGGCCCAAAACAGCAGACTAAAACTTCCACTCCGGTATTCTTCAACACTAGTTCCAGCATATTCCGGACAACCCTCCAGTCCAGCTGATCTGGTCCAGCACCTAACTTGGGGACAGCTAGCTTCCTGATGTCGAGCTCCAGCAGTCGGTCTCGTAGCCTATGCAAGGTTCGCCATACATCGGGATAACATGGTTTAAGGGACCCGATCTCCTTCGTAACCAGATAAAAGTTGTGTCTTACGTTGTCACGTAGTTCCAGAACCTTGCCAATTTCCGGGAGTTGCGCTCTGAGTTGTTCCAAGCGCCCGTACTTCTTCTTGAAAACCGTGGCGATACCTCGTGACATTACCAGGTCGGCGGACACACAATGGGCCAACGAGTATTCTTCAGGTACGCTGAACAAATCCTGTTGTTTTTCACAGGTTACCCCATACCGTGCTTTTCCGGTACCCCCGTAGGCGCTCATAAATTCTTCGAACGAAAGTTCATTTTCCTGCGCCAACGTGTTTCTTACTCGGGGAACCTCCGCCTCATCGTGCGACCCCTCATAGGGTGCCAACCGATTGAAGTGCACTACTCTCGGCTTGCCGTTTGGTAGTTTGCTTACCCGGTAGACCACGTCATTGATTCGTTTCTTCACAACATAGGGACCTTCCCAATTGGTCTGTAACTTAGGCGACAAACCACGTTTCTTCTGTGGGTTGTACAGCCAAACTCGATCTCCCATTTGGTAGCCACCCTCTTTAGCGTTGATGTCGTAACGCTCTTTGATGCGATCACTGGCGATATTTAGTTGGTACCGGACCTGATCGTGAATCTCGTTCATCCTTTGCCGCATCCGGGAGACGTAATCTTCCCCCGAAACGTCCTCGTCCGGTCTAGCGCCAAAGATTAGATCACAGGGCAGTTTAAGTTCTCGCCCGAACAGGACTTTGGCTGGAGTTTGTCCTGTCGACTCATGAACGGCCGAGCGGTAGGCCATCAGGAAGAACGGCACGTGTTCGTCCCAGTCTCGTTGATGTGACGAGACCATTTCCGCCAGATAGCGGTTGAGGGTGCGATTCATCCGTTCTACCATGCCGTCAGACTGAGGGTGAAGGGCCGTGGTTCTTGTTTTTCGTACCCCAAACTTCTCACATATCCTCCGGAATAGGCCACTCTCAAAGTTTCTTCCTTGATCCGAGTGTAATTCCATGGGTACTACAAACCGGCAGATCAGCTCCTTCACGAGCACATCGGCCATTGTCTCTGCCTCCTGATTAGGGAGAGCGTACGCTTCTACCCACTTCGTAAAATAGTCCATTACGACCAGGATGTATTTATTCCCCTTTTCGGTCTCAGGGAAGTTTCCTGCTATATCAATAGCGATCCTTTCAAAGGGGCTTCCGACGTTATATTGTTTCATGGGAGCTTTCGGTCGTCTTTGTGGCCCATTACTTGCAAAGCATGTAGTACATTTCTTGCACCAGTCCTTCACGTCGTATGAACAATTGATCCAGTAGAATCGCTCCCGTACCTTCTGCAGCGTTTTCTTGATCCCTAGATGTCCACCAGACGGTTCGTCGTGAAGGTGCCGCAAGACCTCCGGGATTTTACTGGAGGGAATTTCCAACTGCCGTCTTTCCTCCGTCCCGTCTTGGCTCTCCAGTACGCGTTTTAGTAGTCCATCCTCAACCACTAACGAGTCCCACTGTGCCCAATAGCTCTTGAGTTTTGGCGAGCCAGGTGATACCTTTTGCCACTCAGGACGCTCTCCTCCCTCTTTCCAAACCAGGACTTCTTTGAGAACCGGGTCTTTTCCTTGCTCTTGTCGTAACGAGGATGGTGTCCATTCCTCGGCGACCACGGTCGTTCGATAGACTTTCTCGGACTTTTCCTCAGCTCTATGACAATGAGGACACTCATCAGCGCATGGTCTTCTCGACAGTGCGTCTGCGTTTCCATGACTCTGTCCTGGCCGATGTTCTATGACAAAGTCATACTCCTGGAGCCTCTCGATCCAGCGAGCGATCTGTCCTTTGGGATTCTTAAACTGGAGGAGCCATTTAAGAGCAGCATGATCGGTCCGGATCAAAAACCTCCTTCCACACAAGTATTTATGGAAGTGCTCGATGGACTTGACGATGGCCAATAGTTCACGTCGGGTGACGCAGTAATTCCTTTCTGGTTTGGAGAGTACCTTGCTGAAGTATCCAAGGACACGTTCTTGTCCCTCCTGACGCTGCGACAGAACACTTCCAATTCCCACATTGCTCGCGTCGGTGTCCAGGATGAACTGTCCTTCTGGCAGAGGAAAAGTCAGCACTGGGGCACTGGTCAACTTCCTCTTCAGCTCGTCGAAGGCAGACTGGCATTCCTCATCCCAACAGAAATTTCGTCCTTCTTCTGTGAGTCTTGTCAACGGCTTAGCGACGTCGGAGAACATCTGGACGTAGCGTCGGTAGTACGTGCAGAGTCCTAGAAAACTCCCCAACTGGTGTTTATCTGCCGGTATTGGCCACTCCTTCACCGTACTTGTCTTGTCCGGATCAACGGCGACGCCCTCTCTGCTCACTACGTGCCCTAAGTACGAGACCTTCCTTCTGAAGAGTTGACATTTCTTCGGGTTCAGTTTCAGCCCCGCACCTCGCAGTCTCTGGAAGACGTCCTCTAAGTTTTTCAGATGTCCTTCGAAGGTCTTGCCCATCACGATGACATCGTCCAAATAGACTAGGCACGTTTTCCACGTCAGACCCATTAGCACGCTCTCCATCAGCCTCTCAAACGTCGCTGGGGCATTACAAAGTCCGAATGGCATGACTGTAAAATGCCACAGGCCGTTACCGAAGGTAAATGCCGTCTTTTCCTTATCGGCAGGGTCCATTTCGACTTGCCAATAGCCGCTTTTTAAATCCAAAGTCGAAAATATCGTGGATCCAGCAAGGGTATCGAGTGTGTCGTCGATACGTGGTAGCGGGTAGCAGTCCTTTTTGGTGACACTGTTCACCTGCCGGTAGTCTACACAGAATCGAGTAGTCCCATCCTTTTTCTTCACCAGTACTACCGGCGAGGCCCATGGACTGCTTGACGGCTCGATGACCCCGTCCCGCTCTAGGTTCTTGATGATTTTCTCGGCTTCCTCCCGTTTGGCCAAGGGTAGTCGTCTTGCTGTTTGTCGAATCGGTCGTGTCTCGCCCGTGTCAATTTTATTTGTCACGACCTTGGTCTTTCCCAGCTTTCCATTCTCGGTGGTAAATATGTCCTGGTACTTATTTATTAATTCGTGGGCCTTTTGTTTCTGTGTGGGTGAGAGAAACGCACTGGTCTGGGAAAGAATTTGTTTCAAGTCCCGCGGAGTGTGTCTGGACCTTTCTTCCTCACTAACGCCCCTTACGATGGCCGAAGCGGCTATACACGTGCCCAGCTTCGTACCCTTCTTGATGGTAACCGGGTACTGATTGATGTTGAGTAGTCGCACAGGCACTTCACTTGAGAGAGTAACGAGCGCCTTTCCTACCAGTACCCCCCGAGCCAGTCAATTGTCATCGTTTTCTGGTTCGATCACTGCTGGGATTCCCTCTTCCACAACACCCCTCAGACAGGTAGAGGTGATCGTTTCGCTTCGTTCCGGGAGAATCACATCTTCTGCCATTATTACGTCTAACACAAAGTTGTCACGATTGTGTAGCAGTAATTCTTCTTGACCGATCCTCAACACTCCGGAGTTTTCAAAGTTGTTTGGCAAGAATGTTGAAGTTGGCACAAAAACGAAGAAACCATTGGAAATGGGGCATTTCAAGCATTCCAGTGATATGCATTGCAAACCGATACGGTAATTCATAAGTTTTTAATACCAGATTGATGCCACAAATGTCAAAAATCAACATATTCAAAGTTACTTTTTATTGGGATGCAAAAGAAAGAAAATGAAACAACCTTTATGGGCTCATTCGATAGGTTTTGGAGACCTATTATCAAGAAAGATCCGACTAAATTATTATTATTCATTAAAATATGGATGAATTTTCTAAATGTCGAGAAATATCGAAGAAGAAAAAATTTAGCCTGGGTTTACAATATTCAAGAAACATAAAAACGATGCCCGAGACCCAGTATACCATAGCTATGGGTATTCTCTTTCACTTGAATTTTGGATCATCAAAAGATATCCATTCTACTCGAGTTATTGGACAATTTGTCCGCCCGCTTATGTCTCCAATTCTCGAATTTGATCTTGATTCAGAATAGGTGCAACAAGTAATGGGCTCGTTTCGGGGCCGTTATCTCGAAAACTGTCGAGTTTTCGGAAAAAGGCATAAGGACCATTTTTGTAGCTAATGAACTGGTCTTCCTTTTGTATCTAAACAAAAATTCTCTAAATGCCATATTCTCGGAGATATAGGCTGAAAACAGATTTTTTGACCTTGAGGACCATTTTTTACCATGTTCCCGGACCCGGAGAATCTACATCTTTCCGTAATTCGAAAGACCCAGTTGAAACCTACAATTGCAGCCGGTTTCATCCCTTTGCAATTTAACCTAGGTTTTTTTCCTTCATTTACTGGACTATAGATGAAAGGAGACTGAAAAAATGGCAAGTTTTCTATCACGAATAACTCAAGAAGTATTGAGTTTAATAAAATATATGTAGAACACTTTTTGCTTAGAATTGTGTCCTCTATCGATTTCCGAGGTTAAAATCTCCACCCCCGAGAAGGGGTGGCAACCGCCCCAGGGTAAAAGCGGCGATCGAGTCAATGTCACTTTTGAAGTTAAGGGTAAGATAAACCTAATTTCAAAATTTCATGTAAATCGGTTCATAGTCAAAGAATTCGGAGATAAGACCCAATTTTTCCAAGCCGATACTGGACTATCTAGTATCTTCGCGTATACGTATGGAATTTCATATCTTTGTAATACAGATTTTCTCCACGGTTTTACTTAGTTTCTATGGTAATAGACTAAATGACACATAATGCTTACAAAACTTTATATGCCAAATTGTTATAAGCAATGTTTGAAAGTCAAGAGACGTTGTTTTTTTAATATCTCGAGAACTATACATTCTACGTAATTACTCTCAACATTAAAGTTAGTGCAAATTCATTCCCTTTCAAAATGGATTGTAATTTTTCAAAATCGGTCGACAAGTTTCCAGGAAAATTGTCAAATATCGTAAATATTACGAATGTAAATGTTATGTCAAAAAACGTACATATATATGGTAATGGTATCGCTGTCTACATTATCTCAAACAACGAAGAAAAAAAATTGAATTTTCTTAAAGTTTTGAAGAGCAATAGTGAATAAACTAATAAATTACTGTTTCTATCAGATGGATTGTTGATGTTTGGGTGGACCTACCATATTTTTTAAAATGAATTTCGAAAGTGCTCACCGTATCCTACTACAAGTTGCCTATTTATCTTCAACCTGAATTATTTTAATGAATAGTCGAAAATTGTTGCACTGTAAAATTTTAAATGAAATTGTTTAAAGAAACAAGTTTTTCTGATAAAAATTATATCAAATTTAAGTCTAGGTAAGGGGTTTTCCATGTTTAAAAAAATTTTGCTCTACATCTTTTTTTAAAAACGATTTTAACCATATTGATTTCAAAAAATCATAACGGCTTTATTTGTTAATTTTAATGAACATAACTAATCCATTTCAAACAGGAAAATTTATATCCATGCATTTATTCCCGGTTAAACCCGTTTACAAGGCTTGTGAACTATCCAAATACCAAGCGAAAAAATAAAATAATAAAATCATAAATCGTTTAACCCATGAACCAGTGCATGGATAAAAGGTATAAACTTTGCCATTCCAAATGACCTTAGTTTTGATCATTAAAATTAACAAATAAGGTGGTAATCTTCTTTTTAAAGTAAAAAATTGAGGTGTTGAAAATAAGATTGGTCAACTCGTAAGCGAACAAGCAGGTACATTTTTAAAGGGTAGTTTTGGATGAGTCAACTCGTAAGAGGATTCTCAGAAATAATCAAGGGGATGATGATTGCTATGTAACGAAGTAGTTCGGATATTTGTTAAAACTAAAAATATGAAATAAGGGGGTGGTTTGTTCAGTTCCAACTAAACGGTGACACGGTGACGATGGATCGCACCGAGTTAGTTGTGGATTTTATTAAAAGTCAACGCGGGAAAGACTTGCTTGTTGTTAATGATCAATAATTTAATTTAAGGTTTATTTCAAAAAAAAACGGCGAGCATTTGTGGTATTACCCTTACCTGTAAAACCCTTACGAGTTGACCAATCTAGAGAACCATATTCTTACGAGTTGACCGATCTCGGCGAAGATAAAATGCGGACCGGGATCTTACGAGTAGACCCGTGTCCAGTATGGGATACCTCTCACCTAATTCAAACCTGATATTATTTTTTGTTACAAAAATTTATTTCTTCCAAAAATTTTATTTGAAAATTTATAGTTTGCGACAAGAATTTTCAACTATTTGTTCCTGTTAACACGTATGCGCGATTTTTGTTCCATTAGAACATCCTCGTGGATCGGCGCACTTCCTTTGTTGTTTTAAGAACAATGGTTCAAAGGATACCAGGATCATAGACATAGGATAGAGATGCACTGATAGGTTATGGTTTTGAAACTATTTTATTTAATAGTTATTTATGGTACTAGTGTGTTATGTTGAAAATAAGTCACAAGAGAAGATTTATAAATTAAATTATAAATTCTCAAGTGACTTAGGAAACATAACACGCGAGTGGTATAGAATGTTTTATCCAACAAGTGGAAGAAATCGTTTTTTTTATGAGATAGTAATTAATAAGTTTTGTGATCAAATCAAAGCTACTTGCGTCTCAGTACCATATGTCAGAATGACTTGACAGTGACTTTTTTACATTTTGGTTAAAGTGGGTTTTTTGTTTGGTTGCCACTCTCTTCTTTATCCCTTGAATTTGTGAGGGGGAAGGGAATGCTTCGGCCTTCAAGGCATACCTTTCAAAACCCTTCAATGGGTTTTTCCCAAGCCATAATAATGTTATTAGGTAAAATTTCGGCGAATAACTGCCTTTCAAACCCTATAGCACATGTTGCAAATTTTGGCTCTGTCTCGTCCCAGATGTTGATAAGTTAAACATAAGTGAAGTTTATGGCATGGTAGTTAAATTTGCATACCATAGGGCATAGGATTTGAGAAGTGACAAACAAGAATGTTACTGCTTGTTCAAAATGTGATGAGGTAAAATTCCAAGAAAACGCGTAGCTGCCTTTGTCGGTATCCGACAATCGACGGATTATGAGCAGCGTTAGAAAGTCATTGACGGCGCTGTCGTAGCACTTACCATATTAGCTTTTGCGTGCATTCGACATTGACAATAATGTCGAAATTTTTAAGGCACACCTCTGTCGCGGTATATTGTTACAGTAGTTCCGATAAGAAGGGGTTTATTGGTTTAGTAGGTTCTTGGAATTCTAACTCATCAGATATCGAACGGGCTGTAGTAAACTGATTTCTTTGTTACGATGTAACAGTTACGGTTCGCGATAACTGGTTGTAAGGTAACTTATACATAGTAGTACTCAGGTAGCACTTTAGAAATCGCAATTAAAAGTTAACCTAGATCCGCCTGAAGATATACAATCGATTAAAACAAAAAAAGGAGTTTATTGGTTTATTTCCCCTCCCAAGTTTCACCGCAAATTCCAAAAAAAATTTGGTTATTCAAGAAAATGTCGGCAACGTACTATTTGTTTTATATGTTGTGAAAAAAGTTATTGCCGTTTATAAATTTGGCAAATAGTTGATTTTACTACAATTTTCTTGGAAAATTTTGTACCGATTTTGAAAAAATCAAATATATAATTACGTAAAACGTATAATTTTCGAGATACCAAAACTTTTTTATTATTTTTAAAACATTGTTTATAACGACATGACCAATGAACTTTTGTACGCATTATATGCTACGTAATTTGTCATTATAAGGACCAACGAAAACCGTCTCAAAAACCTTTATTACAAAGATGTTACAATATCGACCTATACTGTCAACCGCCCTTAGTCTAAACTAAACTATTTCTTTCTCTCTGTGTCCCACAGAAGGCCGAAATTAGGAGTAGGTCCGCAATGGACGTGGGAGTGCGTGAACAGACGCTGCGAGCGTCGCTCAACGGGGGGCAACGGAGACACCACCGTCCCCGTCGCCGCGTCGACGTGCGCCATGCTGTGCGGTTCGACGCAGTTGTGGCCGCAGCCGACCGGACCTGTAACGATGGGCAGCAGGGCGGTGAGCTTCGGACGAGACCAGATCCGGTTCGATGACGGAGGCGTCGCAGGGGATGTAAAGGTAAATGATCAGCGGCGATGACATTTTCGTCTGACTAGGTTTGACCAGTTGGTGTATACATTTTCGTCTAATCCCTTTTGGGGGTGAACTTTTCTTACAAGAAATTTCGACCCGGGGTTGAGACAGGTAGGTAGGAAGTGTTTCGGTAGGAACGGTTCACGTTCAAGCCCTTTTAATATTTTCGTGATAAAGGTGGAATTTCCCGTATTTTTTCCCGCCTTTTCCCCGAAACGATCCTTCATTGGATTGTTTCTAGCGTAAGCTTCATGGTCTCACAGCGATCTTATTCTCGGTGAAAAATGGACTTTAATCGTTTTTCTCCGTGACCATTCAAATTGAAGAAATTGTTGTTATAGGTTTACATTTGTATGGCTGAATAAACTGCTTTCGTCAACCTCTAAGGTTGGTCTTCTTGGCGTAACCTAACCAAAAAATCGCCCATCGTTGATGGGAAGAATCAGACATTTTCCAGGTTAATGATAAAAGCGGGCCAGTTTGCTTGGCTATGTTCCGTCGTGATCGGTAGCCAATGACCCCAGAGACTTGGTTATCGATCTCGATGAAAATGAAGCGGTGATGTGTAAAAAAAAAACAAGAACTTTTCGTGAAGTCGCTGATGGAAAGTTGTTTTCGCCTTTGGCAACAATGCAGAGGTTTGTAATACCTTCTAAGCAGCCGATCTGAACTATATGATATGATCGGCCATTGGTTGCTGTTACAATCCTGATATCACATCTAGTGCATCGAGCTTCTCAATTACATGAAATTCCGAAATGAGGGTCGGTTCAATATCGTTATCTTCTGTAAGTTTAGTTAAATACTGACATTAAGCCCTGCTTATGCCTTTGGAATTCAGCGCTCTCCTTCAGACTGAAGATCCTCTAGTCTTGTGGGTTTGAGAAAAACCATGAACTCTCACAAATTCATTTAGCGTCATTCATGGTGTATATCTTATAGCGTGAACTTTGCATCCCCAATGTTCATAATGAACCTTTTTCTTTTTTTCTTCCGCAGATCCTCCTAGATGAGGCGACATCACGATTCTCTAAGAACATTGCGAACCTCGTGAGGGGTGGGGAGGGTACTAACGTGCCGAGCGAAGTGAAAAGGTTCCTGGTTCAGATCAGGATATCTAGACCAGAGGAGGTCAAACTCAAGCTGCGGACGGATGAGAGCTATGACATCGACTTACGCTACGTCGACGGCGAGCTGATCGCAAACGTCACGGCAAAGACGTTCTTTGGCGCAAGGCACGGCCTCGAGACGCTCTCGCAACTCGTCTGGTGGGATGATTATGTTGGAACACTGAAGGTGTTCAGGGTGGCTACCGTTAGGGACGCTCCCGCCTTCCCGTACAGGTAAGAATCTGAATAAGAACCCACTTACTTTTCTCACTATTTTATTCTCTTTACCAGAGGTCTAATGATTGACACCTCCAGAAATTTCATGTCCCTGGCGAGCCTCCGTAGAGTGCTCGACGGCATGGCGTCGAGCAAACTGAATATCTTCCACTGGCATGTCAGCGACTCTCAAAGCTTCCCCTTGGAAGTGCCGAGTGTCCCCTTGCTTGCCAAGACAGGTGCTTATGGACCAGACATGGTCTATGAGGCTGAGCAAGTCAAGGAGCTGGTGGGATTTGCCAAAGCCAGAGGGATAAGGGTATTGATCGAAGTAGATACTCCGGCTCACGCCGGTAACGGTTGGACGTGGGGCCCAAAGGAAGGTAAGAAGAAATTTTTTGACTTTGGACGCCACTATAAATTGAAATTATAGGAATAGGTTAAAATAACCACAAAGTAGAGGGATGATTTAATTTCGTTCGCGACAATATCGAACCCGATTTCACATCGCACCTTATCTTTATTCTATGGCTTAAATTGGGTCCTCGGCAAAGTGATTTGTTGCTTTGTTCCTCAGGCCTGGGCGAGCTGGCGGTATGCGTGAATGAACGCCCCTGGAGTCTGTACTGCGGCGAGCCCCCCTGCGGCCAACTTAACCCTGACAACCCCCACGTGTTCGACCTCCTCGAGCGCCTCTACAGCGACCTCCTCGACCTCACCGACGAACGGGAGATCTTCCACATTGGTGGCGACGAGGTGAACTTAGAGTGCTGGGCGCAGCACCTGCAACGCTCCCAACCGAACTCGCCCTATGGCAGCGGTGGCGGCGCTAACTACAGCGACCTACACGACCTCTGGGGTGAGTTCACGACGCGCGCCCTCGCAAGACTGACTGCGGCGAACCGGGGCGAGAGAGTGCCACACGTCGTCGTCTGGTCGAGCAACCTCAGCAAGAGGCCGTACCTCGGAAAATATCTCGACAAGAGAACTATCGTCGTGCAAAGCTGGGGCGCGAGCCAATGGCCAGATACTCCAGATCTTATCGCCGATGGGTATAAAGTGATAGTGTCTCACGTAGACGCCTGGTACCTCGACTGCGGGTTCGGGAGGTAAGAGAACGTTATAAAAGTATTTAATGGTTACGTAATGGTTCATACCTTTCAGCTTAAAATATTTAAAAAGTTTACGAAATAATATGGGTAATAATGTTTTTATGATTTTTATGCGACGAAAAATTCATTAATTACTAATATGGGAACGGTACGTTTCGCCGGCAACGTTTCGTCGGTAACGTTTCGCCGGTAGCACGATTCGCCGACAGCACGATTCGCCGGTAGGTTACTTTAGTTATCTCACCCACAGTCATTGTGCCAAACACATTTATTGATAACTTAAACATTTTAAATTTAAATATAAATCTAATCATTAATATTCGAAAATCTGTTGTCGAGTACATGTCATATAGTGACAAAATTCCGGAATATTGCACGTGAGGATGTTATTTTAACAAGGTAATCCCAGATTCTAATTTTTACTTGCCATTGCTTGATAGCAATATCCGTAGTAGTACTAAATCCGGCCTAATGTCGACCGACCCTCTAAAACCATTATGGGGTTCTACCTTTCTTGGAAAAGTTGGAATAGTCACTAGAGGCCATGTAATGATAAATCAGGCCTACTAAATCTCTTCGATATCTGATTTTCGATACCGTTTGCTTGCCGTTTGCATCCGTTGTTTTTGTGTGAGCAAAGATGTAGATGGAGCTTAAAAGTGTGTAACGCTTTCTGGTATGCCCAAGTCGTACGTCAATTTTAATGACGAACAATCCAGTTCAATAATAGTACACACTTTGTGAAATACTATCTTTAATTAACTTAGTGAATATATACAAATTTACAAGTTCAAGATTTAAGGTAATCATGTCTTAATGGTCTAAGGAACGTAGATAGTGTTTTGTCGAGAGACGGGTTCTTCGTCAGAACCTTCTTCCCTCTCGAGAGGGGTGCGAGACGCTAAATCATGCCCTGCGCACATATGGTTTCAAGATGTCCAACGTTCGACGATTCTCAAAAACACGGTAGCCTAAAGCCACCCTCGTAAATTATTACTGTAATATAACCAGACAATTCTATTCTTTGTTTTTTTGGTGATATTAAATTGTTGTGAATTCTTGTAACTGACCATTTAACAGGCCCATTTCCTTTTTATTGACAATGGAAATTTAGGACATACGAGCCTTCAACAATTTTAGCGTTTCAGCATCAGTTTAGTATAGTAGGCCAACCAATAGAGCTAAAAAAGAATACATTTTCGCACTAAAATTTAACCGGTCACAACCTATACTATCGTGTAGAGGATAGTTCATAGATGAAAACCCACCTTTTTGCCCCAGCGAAATCGTTGTCGGGATTTTTATAAACAAATTATAGTGCAAAAAAATGCATTTTTTTTAGTTTTTTTAGAATATTGCTAAAAGTAATGAAGGGATCGTTATACGACCTATAGAACTTTTGTAGGGAATCACAACACCTAGAAAATGGTTTGCTGCACAACACGATCGGACTATTCTTCTCTGAGAAAATCCGGAAAAACTCGCAAAAATTTATCTTTTTTGAAAAATTCATAGTTGCGACAAATTGGAGGCTGGAAAAACTATCTTCGGGATAGTGATAGGTAATAATATGCAGTTTATGTGTGCGGAAGATGGTTCCCGGCGAATGCACAGTTTTTGCACAATCTCGTTATAAACAATTTTCACACCTTTTCTTGTAAATTGTGCGATTTTATGGGAAATCGATATTTCTTAATTCTGCAAGCGGCATTTTAAATCGGAAACCAGTATCTTCAAAACGTATATCTTGGATTTTCACGTAAGAAGTGGGAAATCTCCGAAAAAAGGCCCTAAATGTTGCTCCGAACGCGCGAAATAGCTTCGAGACAGACTCGGGCAGATGTGGCGGGGGAACCAGCGAGCGGAGGAGAGTGTACGCTGCGTAGCAGATTAGCGGCAGAACATACTCTCCTCCGCTCGCTGGTTCCCCCGCCACATCTGCCCGAGTCTGTCTCGAAGCGATTTCGCGCGTTCGGAGCAACATTTAGGGCCTTTTTTCGGAGATTTCATACTTCTTACGTGAAAATCCGAGATATACGTTTTGAAGATACTGGTTTCTGATTTAAAATGCCGCTTGCAGAATTAAGAAAAATCGATTTCCCATAAAATCGCACAATTTACAAGAAAAGGTATGAAAATTGTTTATAACGAGATTGTGCAAAAACTGTGCCTCCGCCGGGAACCATCTTCCGCACACATAAACTGCATATTATTACCTATCACTATCCCGAAGATAGTTTTTCCAGCCTCCAATTTGTCGAAACTATGAATTTTTCAAAAAAGATAAATTTTTGCGAGTTTTTCCGGATTTTCTCAGAGAAGAATAGTCCGATCGTGTTGTGCAGCAAACCATTTTCTAGTGTGTCAATGCGATGGGGTGTTGACTAAGAGATACTCACTTGTGTCATTTTCTAGGTGTTGTGATTCCCTACAAAAGTTCTATAGGTCGTATAACGATCCCTTCATTACTTTTAGCAATATTCTAAAAAAACTAAAAAAAATGCATTTTTTTGCACTATAATTTGTTTATAAAAATCCCGACAACGATTTCGCTGGGGCAAAAAGGTGGGTTTTCATCTATGAACTATCCTCTACACGATAGTATAGGTTGTGACCGGTTAAATTTTAGTGCGCAGAAAAATCTCTATTGGTTGGCCTATAGTGTCAGTCATGGAGACTAAAAGAACTGGTCGAATTTTTAGTGAAGACGGTTTTATGTACATCTTTGATTCTCTAAGTGCAAATGGTGAAAAACAATATTTTCAATGCCGACGAAGAGATATACAGTGTAAAGCGAAAGTGCACTTATCACTAAATAATGAAGTCATTAAAAAAGTTAGGCATCACGTACATGATGCTTCAGCTGCTAAAGTAGAGGTAAATATAATACGTTTTAATTCATTATTTACTTGTAAAAACCTTTCATTTTTATAGTGGAACCATATTTAATATAGAAATATTATTTACGGCAGTAAAAATTTTATCGTATTAATCAAAAAATCCTTATCACAAATCAGTAAACCATTAAACTAGGGTACAAACTATATGTAAAATACCGTGAGATGATTTAATTAGATTAATTTTCTCATGAAACAATTTTTGCCAAGTAAAAGTGTTATAAATCGAAAGAAGCTAAAAAAAAAACAATTATTTCAATTGAAAAATTAGAAATAAAGTCGGCCCACTCTGGGATTGGCAAGATAATTTTCAGTAAAGTCGAAGTTTTTTGCAGAAAAAAAAACGCCGGCTTCGAAATAATAACGACTTAAAAATATGAAAAATTTCATAACGTTTGACATTTGATATTTTTTTTGAATTTTTATCTAAAAAGTGAATTAAAGAACAACAATTGTGAAAACAAAGAGTCTTGATAAGAAAATTTTTGAAAAGTTATGGTTATTTGAAAACAAAGAGCTGTAAATAATACAAATTTGATTTCATACATCTTTATTTTATAAATTTAGG